>SDVV010031994.1:0-11481 GCA_016164225.1 Gammarus roeselii
TCCTGACCAATGCCGTTAAGTGTCCTAGAGTAGCTCGATGTGAATGGTTTCTGTAAAGGAAGTGCATGCATATTTGTTCCTGACCAATGCCGTTAAGTGTCCTAGAGTAGCTCGATGTGAATGGTTTCTGTGAAGGAAGTGCATGCATATTTGTTCCTGACCAATGCCGTTAAGTGTCTTAGAGTAGCTCGATGTGAATGGCTTCTGTGAAGGAAGTGCATGCATGTTTGTACCTGACCAATACCGTTTTCGTTCATTTCTAATGTGATAAGTTGTCCGAAATTGGTTTGGGTTTCGTTTTGGTGGTGAAGGAATGGGCGGCGAAGCTGGTTGGTGTATGGGTGGGTGAGGTGGCGTTGCGAGTGGGGAACAGGGCACCCATGGGGTCATGGGATGTTGCTCTGGAGGTCGAAGCGCCGCTTGCGGAAGAGGGGAGGCTGCCGGACGCACAGGAGGGTAGTCGCCTGGGGGGAGTGAAGTGGGAGTACCAGGGGTTGGTGAAAGGGCTACAAAACCTACTAATGTTGTGGGTCGGTGGCAGTTGATGCATTGCCACCCATGCGGTATATTTTTATTGCCGTGGACACCAGAGCATTGTTTTGTGTAGCGCGTCCATGTCCCACATCTGCACTGGACCGTGACCGCAGGTGAGACGAGGGAAAACTTTGAGACAAGGGTTGGATTTTGTGTCACCGGCTTGTAGATGAAGAGGGAGAAGGAACGCCGTTGTTTGTTCCTTTCTCCTGCAGGGACAAAAAACTGAATGTGTGTGGCGTCTCTGGTGAATGACGATTTGTCGGTGGGCCACAGACCTGGGCAGCGCACGTCAACGACAACGTAAACGGGGGGGGGGGGTTAAGGAGCGTTGAGGGACTCTCACAAGGAGGTTGGATAGACAACCTCCTTGGACTCTCACTGACTGGCCCTAGACGCCGCCACGTCAAGCGGACCATCCTCTGAATGATCCGCCTGGCTCTCGTAGGCTCCCACGTAGAACGACCTACTGTCTGGGTTGTGGAGGTAATTGCGGGAGTTTGTTTTCATTTGAGGATCGTGTGATGATGAGCAGCATTGTTCGTATCACACCAGATATCACCACCATTCATAGACTTAAAGACAGCAGGACTCTGTAGTAAGTATGCTTACGTTTTGTCCATACTCGTGATGTCGTGCTTAATCAGAAAAGCGTAATGCCGGCTATAATGTTGCAGTTCAGGACACCAGGCTGCTGCCACCGGATTTGTGGACTATAATGTTGCATTTCAGGACAACAGGCTGCTGCCACCGGATTTGCGCATCCACGCCAATCTCTATTCTTTCTCCACTATATGGATAGATCATATTACTCTGTCCTCTCTGTTGCTAGATGCAATTACTACATCTTGTCACATGCTGCCAAAACTTGCCTGCACGAATCATCGTGTTTCAGTGGTAACTCCCAGACAGTCCGACTCACGCGAGGGTCGAGCGATTGAGTGGAACTTCAAAAATGAAGTGCTCCTGGGCATATTTTATGCGGAGCTCAGTGCCCTTCTATCAAATATTCTTGACAGGCTTCTCAGAGTGGCTGAGGGCGTTGATAACGTAAGACTGAGTGGCCTGCTTCGCTGCATGCGACGGAGCAATTGAAATGCAAAACAACGTGTTTTAGGTACCAGGAACCCGAGCAAATACAACGTTCAAGTCGTAAATGAAGACTCAGAGGAATCGAATAATTCTGTACAGGACGCCGTACTTGGTTAGAATATTGCTGGTAGCACTCGGGAGCTCAGCTTGCGGCCACTAAGAGCTTTGAGGACAGGAAAATTTAAATTTAGTAGAGAACTTGCGTTCTTGAGACACAACGAGCAGCAGTTGCGGGCGTAAGCACTCATAACAAAGTTGCGAGAAGGAATAACACGAAAAATAAAATACGGTTGTAAGCGATGGCGAATACCCACCAAAGCTGTTCAAGAGGAAAGTTCATGGAGCATGCCAAAGCAACACCAACTCTGTGCACGAAAACCTGGGTTTTGACCACTGGGATCAGACTCACATAGGCTATAGACTAAAACCGGGCACCTCGGGCTTATCGCTCTCTGGCTAGCACCCGTTACTGGCTTTTCCACCCTTGGGTACCTCTCGGGCGTGCAGCAGCACCCCTACTTGCTCAACACCTAATAATAGCCACCCAGACCCAGGGTGTCCTCTGGGTTCAATTCCGGGTTGTTGACAAGCGCAGAACAGGTTGTTGACAGGTTTCCACTTCCAGGCCACATCACACACCTAGGCGGCACCCACCCCTGGACCTTGGATAGCGGGGATTCACATTGTCGCCTCTCACCCTTTTCACCGACTGGAGATGGTTCCTGATCAGCGGAAGGCTGACCAGAAGTAGGGTTACACGCCAAGGATACTGAAGATGAACCTGCAAACAACGGGCCATAAGTTCGCCATTATATATATACCTGAACATCCACAGACCCCAGCACGCCCCACCCCCGTCTCCAGTCAAGGGCGGGAACACACAAGGGAGCCACGCTCACACGGTCTCTTAACCATAAAAAGAAGGCACGTGCACTCACGGTCGCAGGAGTAACTGGTGAGGTAAACACTGCAAAGGTCTGGAGAGAGAACTTTCAGGATAAAGCGATTTCTGTTGACCCCGAAGTAAATAGAGATTGGCGCAAACCGCCCTCGATAATTTGGCAGCTGTCAACGAAATGATCACTGTTAGCTATAATATATTCCGTGTGGAACTATCTTACCACCGGTGCTCTGTTTACCTTTCGTACTCTCGTTGGATCCAAACAATCATTATCTGGGGAAGAGTTAACGAGAGCAAATTTAATTTTGCTCCAGCTATTCTACATAAAATCATGTATCTATCACACGGATCATTGATAAGCACAAAAATGGTCTATAAAGCAATTTAATTATGTGTGCCCTTTTTTTTCTTATGTTTTCCTGTTTCTCCATGCATGATCGTTTTGATGTTTTACTCAGGTTCTTTGAGACACTCGTCATCCCAGCAAATATTTCATAGGAGAAATTCTCGAAAGAAACCAATGTGAGAGTCAATGATGAGAGAAATTTCACCATTTTCCAATGCACTTCAACATTACATTCCGTTCCTGACTTACTATTAGGTGCATGATCCGACTCTGACTTCAAAGCCCAATTCGAGAAGTAAGTTTGGACGGGTTATTGTTATCTGGTGTAGTTTCCTGTCCAATTTGTTGGTTGTTGAGGCTTGATCAGAAGAGTGGAAAATGAAATTTAATGTAGACAAATGTAAAGTTATGCACGTAGGTCCTCATAACCTCAAACACGAATATTCAATGTCCGGAAAGAAACTCATTCCTGTCACCGAAGAGAGAAATTTAGGTGTCATCATTAGTAACGACTTAAAAAGTAGCAAGCAATGTAACGATGCTGCCAAGAAGGCAACAAAATGCTAGGTATGATATCCCGCACTATTTAGTACAAAACCCCACAAAGTATGCTCAAGTTATACAAAGCATTTGTTAGACCGCATCTCAAGTATTCCGTTCAATTTTGGTCTCAGTATCATAGAAAATACGTTATCAAATTAGAAAAGGTTCAACGCAGGGCTACCAAACTCATCCCTTCACTGTGGAATAAATCGTACGAAGACAAGCTACGTGAACTCAATCTTTATTCGCTAGAGAAACGTCGTGTCAGAGGTGACATGATCGAAGTGTGGAAGATTATGAAGGGTAAGGAAAACGTCGACCGAGCGAGTCTTTTCACTCTAGATACGAATGGAGTCACTAGGAACAATGGATACAAAGTCGTTGGGAAACGTTTCTCACTCGACATCACGCGCAGCTTCTTCACGTATAGAGTTGTCGAAGAATGGAATAAACTTAAAGCGGAGGTGGTAAACAACAGTACAATCAAAGCGTTTAGTTGGCGGCTCGACAAGTTCTACATAAATCGCCAATAAATAGCTAAACCGTTCCCTTTCTTGAAGATATAAAAACAGAAATGGAATATGAAACTCTCTTGGACGTTCTACTTCAGAACTAGTCCTCAAGCTATCAAAAGGCAACCTAGTTTGGGCCAATAGGCCTGTTGTTGTCTTCATATACTTGTAAACACTGGTAAACACTGTGATGCTTGCTCTCGTTCTCTATTGCTGCATACATGTCAAAGAGCTACCAAGAATGGTGCTGCATGTAATTGTGATTCCTGTTCTGAACGTGTAGCGAAGGTCTTGTCTGATGTAAATTATTATCGCCTCATTGTTATTGCCACCTCAATACCTGGAGTTCTTCAGTAGGCATACATTTTTTGCTCAATTTCTCGATTCGCTCGATTGCAACCAACAAAATGACTATTATCAAGTTGGCTAAAATGAAATGTAATCATTATATGAGTGAAATGAGTGAACATCATCAGGTGCGATCTTTGACCTGTCTCCCCGCCATGTGTTGTGCTGTTCGTACGTACGTACTCACGGCGTACATATCCACTTGACGAAATTCCTGCCCACGTAAAACTCAGCTTCATTTTCTGCTTGATTTGTTACTTTTGGTGATTCTTTACGCCTACAACTAAACTTTTGCTGCCAAGATGGATGGATCTATCATCGTGGATATATCAAACATTCAATTGAGACACGGGCTCTAGCTGACATTGTAATCAAAGCTGTAAAACATGTAGTCCAACGTATCAAAAATATGGTTGCCGATCAGAGTAATGAAAGAAAGAAAAGAAAGGAAGAAAAGACGTTCATTCACGAGTTGCCTAGTGATATTCTGGTAATTTACAAAGCATCTCCTAATTCTATAACACACAATGCATTCAGGGTACAATTGTATCGAGTAATGTACTTGGTTCCACATGAAACGTGCTAGTTCTATGGAACGAATCAGTACGTTCGTGTTTCTCACAATTCTATAATACACATTATATTCATATAGTTTTAATGACTATGGTATATGATATACATTAAATCAAGAGACAACTTTATTGATTAATATATTTGGTTGCATGTAAGACTTGCCAGTTAATGCATCGAATGAGCACGCACACGTTCCTGCAACAGCTAAGGAAATCTTGAAGATAGGATTATTATTCCTGTTTTCTTACTCTCTCGTGCATAGGGTCCGGATGTATCTACATTTTGCCATCTGGAAATCTAGTAATAATTACAAAACAATGTTTATTCATACAGAAACGGCATGTGGTTCTTTATTACAACAAATGTATACACAAATATGCACAATAAATCTAAGTCCGTCATCTCAGCAAATAATAAGTAACCTTAAAAAGTTCATCACAACTTGTAACTGAGTAATTGAGACGGGGTAAGACCGGTAGGGACACCTCTTGCATTCTTAGATGGGCATAAGAACACGAACTTGTAGGAGTAATTGAAACGGGGTATGAACGGTAGGGACGCCTCTTGCATTCCTAGATGAACGTAAGAACACGAACTTGTAACAGTAATTGAGACGGGGTATGAACGGTAGGGACGCCTCTTGCATTCCTAGATGAACATAAGAACATGAACTTGTAACAGTAATTGAGACGGGGTACGAACGGTTGGGACGCCTCTTGCTTTCCTAGCTGAAAATAAGAACACGAACTTGTAACAGTAATTGAGACGGGTTATGAACGGTAGGGACGCCTCTTGCATTCCTAGATGAACATATGAGCACGAACTTGTAACAGTAATTGAGACGGGGTATGAACGGTAGGGACTCCTCTTGCATTCCTAGATGAACATAAGAACACGAACTTGTAACAATAATTGAGACGGGGTATGAACAGTAGGGACGTCTCTTGCTTTCCTCGCTGAACATAAGAACACGAACTTGTAACAGTAATTGAGACGGTACGAACGGTAGGGACGCCTCTTGCTTTCCTCACTGAACATAAGAACACGAACTTGTAACAGTAATTGAGACGGTATGAACGGTAGGGACGCCTCTTGCTTTCCTCGCTGAACATAAGAACACGACTCTTTCCGAAACATGTCACTACGAAAGAGCTACCACAGTGACCATGAAACACTGAATAAGTACGCTGTATTTCCTGATGACGCAAAAGGTTGCGGTCAGACCTTGAAATCCATTGTATAATAAATAGTGTGAATTCTCAATTGAGATTTACAGCTTAATAGTTTGGGTAGCTATGAATGGAACGGTATGGGGTGGGTCTCGGTGAGTCAGAAAGTCACTGCCATAACAAACAAACGAACAAGTCTTTATTCCACACAAAAACGGTATGGTATTCTTGGGGCACGGTTAAACAATAATAAAATATGCACAACAAATCGAGAATGCGTAAAGTGCTATGCTAAGACTATCAAATCGGATTAAGTAGCAATACAGAGTAGGTCACGTGCAACTGAGTAAATGTATGAGTGCATCGATGAAATTAACACACTAACACAATAAATATATGAACAAACTAAAGCCAGAAACGTGGGATGAATTGTTCAGTCAATCAAATCAAATTTAGTAACAATATTAAGAGCGTCGCAACATGTGGCCGAGTGAATGGGACTCTATTTGAACGGCTTACTACATCTTACTCATATGGCTGAGCGTATTTATAGCGTTCATCACATCGTGTAACCGAATAAATGGAAGTGGAAGAAAGAACGGTAGCGTACATCTTACCTTCCTAGCTGATCATGTACCAACCCTTCCGGATAAAGAGATTCCTTGCTGATCGTAAGTACCAACCCTTGCGGATGACGAGATCACTGCACTGACTATCACGGCTCCAGAGACCTACAGACAAGGGTGAGGACAAAGTGCTTTGAGAAATGCGTGATCGCCTCAATGTTTTCGAGGATCAGGTTGACTCAAATCGCCTACGAATGAGAAACAGACTGGTCATTTCTGGTGGGGTACCCGAGGACTCCGACAGCGTGAACTGCTCAGAAGTTGTTGAGCTGTGGTTAAGCTATTTTTACCCGACCGTTTTGATTTAAACTTCATATACATTTATTTTAATGTCTTTACCTTTACCATCTTCTGAGACTGGAATCGTAAGCCTTTAGACCTAACACCACTAAATCCAGACTGAGGATTCTGTGGACAATTGGTATAGACTTCATTTTTAATTAGTTTAAATGATTTACCTTTAGGTTTTCAATTAAATGACACCATCTTGCCTTCGACCATCGTCTTCAATACTGTCACGTCTATGGTGTAGCTACTGTTGCTAGAACTAACTACATCTAGAGTATTCTACCTAAGAAGGGGCTAGTATAGGCTACCTAGAATTCTACTTAGCTACAATACTTCTAGTCGTTGGGTGTCTTAATCTAAAACTTAGCGTCGTCTTGAAGCAATTGGCGGGAGTATCATCCACTTGGCCGGAGTTTCGGGACACATGTCTGCTCTGCACTGATTTCAAAACACAACCAGCTTCCTCGGATTAAGGGAGCCAACTTGACGGCAAACACGCCATCTAGCGGCGGCTTGGTACAGCCCTATTCGCTTACATTGCTCCGACCACGGTTTAACGTTTCCGCTCGAAAGATTATATCTAGCTACTGTACTATAATAATATTAATTATCTACGTAGAGATTTACCTTGAACGTTACTTATTTGCATTACTTCATTCTCATTGACCTGTAAAACTTCAATCTTATTTATTTACACGTCAAGTATGATTCGAGAGGAAGGAAACCGCACACAGCGTCTGACAGACCGGAGATGGAGGGAGTGGGGTTTCTACCCTCCCCACCTCAGGAATGCCCGAACCGATGACGACCAGACTTCCTTTACGAATCGAATACACACATAGGTTAGCAATGGAATGTCTTAGTTGACAGGGTATGAGAATTGTTTCCCACATAAGCAGCTTATACGTAATAAACTTGGAATATAAATGAGTCCTGACGACATGTCTTCGGCTCGTCGTCTCGCACAAAGCCCAATACTCAGGCTTCCGACAAAAAAAGAGCATCATCATCAATCTACGCAGGAGAGATTTGAAACATGATATTCTATCAGCATGTAGAGAGTTGAAGCCTCCTTTCTCTCTCAATGAAAGTTTGACCCCCACCTGCTCGCAATTTATGTTCGTGATTCAATAATCCGTGTTAATCCAGTTCTCTTCATAATATTCGTATTATCGACCATCAGCAGGTTAGCAGACGATTCTAAGCTAGTCAAACATCAAAGTGCAAATCCAACTTGAGTGAGGAGATCCGATTGGACTTGAACAAAATTGTTGACTGGTCAGCAAGTGGTAAATGAAATTCAATGTCGACGTATGTAAAGTTATGAACATTGTTCATCGTAACCCCAAGCACGAATAAGAAATGTCCGATAAAAAACTTATTCGTGTCACCAAAGGTGTCATCATTACTAATACCTTTAAAAACAGCAAGCTATGTAACGATGCTGACAAAAGAAGGCAAAAAATGTTAGGTATGATTTCCCGAACAATTTTGTTTAAGAGCAGACACATTATTCCGGAGTTAAACAATGCATTTGTTAAAGGATTTGTTTTCCTAGAGAACGGTCGGGTCAGAGGTGACATGATCGAAGACTGGAAGATTATGAAGGGTAAGGAAAACGTCGACCGAGCGAACCTTTTCATTCTACTTTAGATGTGAATGGAGGGACCAGGAATAATGGATACAAAATCTTTGATAAGCGTTTTTTCCTCGACATCACGCGCAATTTTTTCACGTATTGAGCCGTCGATGAATGGAGTCAAACTTTCAGCGGAATTTGTAAGCAGTAATACAATCGAAACGTTTAAGTCACGGCTCGACAAATTATACCAAATTCGCCGCTTAATAGCTCCCAGGAATGCACGCTCACCAGTATATTCGTTTAAAATGTGTCCGAAATTGACACCCACACGGTTAAAATAATGAGCGCCAATGGCAGGAGCAGGTTGAAAAGGTGCCCGGCCGTGGTATCGTTGCAAAACGGTGTCTAGCAATGACACCGGTTAGCATTGGTTTAACGAGGAAATGAAACCGAGGCAACCTCAAATCAACATCGTGGGCCGGTGGCTTTCACTTCACTGCTGAGTTGAGTTGTTTCGAGTATCATCGTTAAATCTTATTTCCAACTAAAACCTTTCCCTTCCTTGATCTTTTATTATAGAAATTATGCAGACACATGATGCTCTCCTAGAAGTTCTACCTCAGAACTAATTTTCTTACCATCAAAAGGCAACCAAATTTGAGTCAAAAGTTCTGTTGTTGTCTTCTTTCACTTGTAAAAACACTTGTAAACGCCTACGTGCCAATGCTAGGAGAGCCTCGACAAGGCCAGTTGACCAAGTTCTGACGTGTGGTAGTCAACAGCTGGCATGTGCTCGATGAACGCCTGATGCAGCACAACGACTCTACATCCGAGAAATACGCCCAGGACTGGCCTACACGTGCACAGTAATCTCTGTGCCACTCGTTCCTTATTTTTTATCTTCTTCTGTAATGCATCTTGACCTTAACTGATTCATCTTGTAACTCATCTTAGCACATCAGTAAAGGTTCAAACTGGTCTGAAAGAAATCTTCAAGTGGGCTGCTTAAATCAATATGCAATTCAACTAATCTAAATTTGAATCAGTGATCTATGAAAACTTTTCAGCTTGTTACGTTGTTGAAAGACCTTAACTAATTCATTCCGTTGTTATTCTTACAAAAATGAAAAGTTATTATACCTCACTTTCCAGAGTAACTCAGTAAAAACTCAAACTAACCAGAGTAAAAAATTGCGTTCATCATCTTGTACAGCTATGCATTTGATATGTTTTCACTTCATTTTCACTTCAATAACTCAGCGATTTCACTCATTCATTTTCATAACTAAACGTCATTGATGAGATACATCATATCTACCAAATTTTATTCCTGGTTATTCCCATACATTTTATGAAAAAAGAAGGAAGCTTCTGCGTTGCTCTTCCTAGGTTGGAAGTAGGATAAAGTACTACGAAAACGCAAATGCGAAGGAATTAGATAGGGATAAAAGAGCCGTTCGGGGTAGGACGCGAAGCATGCAAGCTTGACTCAACCGGTCCGTACAGGGTTAGCGCAGAAACGAGGGGGCGGGCGGCGGAGGGCACCGGAACTGGTTTGGTGCCCGAGTCAGCTAACGGACGGGGGGGGGGGAGACCGGAAGGGGAGGAGGACGGAAGGGGAACGGAAGGGGGAACGGCGGGATAGAAGCAGGCTTACGGCCTTGATTGGCAGGTTAATGTTATGAACATCTAATTCGTACTGTATTTTGATATATATTATATTTATATATAAGTTTTTTCTTCTTTAGATGGTTGTAATGGAGTTTAATTGGTCACTTACTGTTGATCGTTATATATATTTATTCGGTTCTGGTAGGATTAGTGTTATTTCAAATTTCTGGTGGG
The DNA here is from genome assembly GCA_016164225.1 of Gammarus roeselii. Taxonomy (NCBI): domain Eukaryota; kingdom Metazoa; phylum Arthropoda; class Malacostraca; order Amphipoda; family Gammaridae; genus Gammarus; species Gammarus roeselii. The sequence goes on from SDVV010031994.1 coordinate 10,360, forward strand.
GCGAGGCGTAGAAATCCCCTAGGCAAAAAATTGGATGCGCTCCTGGAAGATTATCTGAGTTTGCTCTTACCTGTTCCTTGTCTTATAAATTTGTTTCCGTGTCACGTTTGCTACGTTGTGAGTGTATATATCGTTATATATTTATGTATGGATTGTATTTCTATATTTTTTATATGAACATATGCGTGTGTTTCTTACCTAGTTGTGGTATATATGACTCATTCAATGCTTGATTGGTGGGTTCGTAGCGGTGCGGGCTTGGGATATTTCTATATGTTTTGTTCATTTATCACTGTATATTATTTTATAGGATTAGTATGTTAGGGATGTCTTATAACTCAATTTCAGCCTTAGTGTGCGAATGGTCCTGTTTGTACCAGCCTGAAGGTAGGATTGCAGGCAAGATTCTGTGTTTCCCATCTATTTATTTCATATGTAAATACTATCTATAGCATTAGTATTAATTACTAGTATGATTATTAGCGAGTTTAGGTATGTATTGTGGGATGATGCAGCACCTACGGTCGAGAATCTATCAGCCCCATATTGCATTACCCAGTTTTGAAACAGTTATATCAGTATTCCATTGACGCGTTTTTTCAATAGCGAAAATACCTGAACGATATGGATTTACTGTAAGTTAAAATATTATTTTATGTATACTTAGTAATGATCGATTGATTTATGTTGAATTTTTAGTGTTTCGGAATTTCGATCAGTTAACTCAGACAGTTTTAGGCATTTTAGGGTATTTAGGCTTGAAGCATCCATGTAGCAAGCTATTTCAGGCATAATTGGTTGGTTGTTGCATCATTGTGGTAGTTTTATATGTATATATGACACAGCTGTTACGATTAAACCGTGGTAACTTTAGTTAAAGAGATGTCAATTCAACCCTGTTATGGACTGATGTTGAGGCTAATTTTATTAGATTTTGTATGTACTATACCGTATTTACTTTAGGTTTCAGTTGTGTCGCATGCATGTCTTGGTATCTTATTCACATTTCTTGTTTGTTTGGTTACATGCTAGTTCATTCTCATTCATCACGTTTTTAATGTATGTTTTGGGTATGGTAGAGAATTAATCTTCTTGCTTTGTTTTATCTCGTGAGTTTAGTAT
>SDVV010031995.1:0-11480 GCA_016164225.1 Gammarus roeselii
AAGTAATTAACATAACGCAAAGATAATTAAAGACTGGTCCCCCCGCCCGATCTTAATCCCTTTACAAATATGTGCATGTAGTGTACGCTGCTGTACAGAGCGCTCCAACAGGGATCTCTCTCCAAACAGTCCCTCGGTCCCAAAGATTTTCGTTTCTGAACAGCTTACGTGGAAGTGCATCGCGGAAAGAAGGGTTTTTCATTTCACCTGTTCGGTTCAGCTGGATAAAAAGGTGGCTCAACCAAGGGATTTGTTGCCAACCGATGGAGGAAAACTCGACCAATGCAGCTTATAAAACAGGCGGGGGAAAATACCTACGGACAGGTGAGAGAAACGTAGTACAAATCAAAGATTGAATTTTCTCCTGAAAAGGGAAAAAACTTTCTTGATTGAAATGAAATTAATAGTTTTGTTTGGTACATGCTTGTACGTTCAGTGTTTAGATGAATGAAGTATAGGATTCAGATATATTGGATGGTTTTGTAAAACTCTGTTTACATTTTTGTGTTACCGTCTAGTAATTGGAAACATCATGTACATTTATAAAGAATAAGTTTCAAATTTCTCATAAATCATCGTTAGGATTTAAATCTATAATTCGATGAGTTCATAAGCCCATACGGGAATATTTTCCCTTCCATGCGAAAAATGTAATTATATATTTCGTATAAAACTGTGCGCTCTTCTTCTTGGCAAGAAATGCAATGTGTAATACCTATAACTCTTGAATTATCATACCTATACAGTACAATCCAATATCAACATTACACGCAATTTACTGAGGCAATTGGAATCGTCATTTTCCACAGCAACACACAAAACCAATGAGCGTGTCTGCACGCTTTGCGACCGTTCTGTAGCAATAGTCAACCAACACTGCACAGACAATGTGTTGGGCTCACAGCCGTCATTGCCTATGCAAATTAAGTAGTATTGCGGCTCTAGCCTCCCTGTATAATGGGACGAAACTTACTCTCAGGCTTTGGCTTAACGTAGACCCCACGTTGGGGTTTAACGTAGATCGCACTCTGTGGCTTAAAGTAGACCCCACGTTGGGGTTCAACGTAGACGCATTCTGTGGCTGAACGTAGACCCCACGTTGGGGTTTAACGTAGACCGCACTCTGTGGCTTAAAGTAGACCCCACGTTGGGGTTTAACGTAGACCGCATTCTGTGGCTGAAAGTAGACCCCACGTTGGGGTTTAACGTAGACCGCACTCTGTGGCTTAAAGTAGACCCCACGTTGGGGTTTAACGTAGACCGCATTCGGTGGCTGAACGTAGACCCCACGTTGGGGTTTAACGTAGACCGCACTCTGTGGCTTAACGTAGACCCCACGCTGGGGGTTAACGTAGACCCTACGCTAGGGTTAACGTAGACCCTACGCTGGGGTTAAAGTAGACCCCACGCTGAGGTTAACGTAGACCCCAAGCTGTTGCTTAAAAGAGACCCCACGCTGGGGCTTCACGTCGACCCCACGCTGTGTTTCAACGTAGACCCCACGCTGTATGACCCTGTGGTTTAACGTGACCCCACACAGTGGCTTAACGTAGACCCCACACTGGGGGCTAGCGTAGACCCCACGCCAAGGGTTAAAGTAGACATCACGCTGTGGTTTAATGTGGACCGCACGTTGTGGCTTAACGTAGACCCTATGCGGAAGATTAACGTAGACCTCACGCTGTGGTTTGACGTAGACCCCACGTTGGGGTTTAACGTGGACCAGCGCTGTGATTTAACGTACATCCCACGCTGGGGCTTACGTAGACCCCACGCTGTGGTTTAACTGTGGGTTTCGTAGACCCCACGTTGTGTTTTAACGTTGACCCCATGCTGTGGTTTAACGTAGACCCACGCTGGGATTTAACGTGGAACCGCGCCGTGATTTAACGTCGACCCCACGCTGTGGCTTACGAAGATTCAACGCTGTGGGTTAAGGTTAACCCCACGCTGTGGGTTACGTGGACCCCACGCTCCGCTTTAACGTATGTGCTCGGAGAGGCGTATACTACGATAGTTTTTTCTCAAACATGGATTAAAGGTGCGTCGTTCGCAGTCATAAAATGAAACTATTCAGTGTTATGCATATATTTTATGTATAACTTATGTTGTCTATTCACCACTTCATTATTCATACAATGTTTTAGACCCATCTTTACAATACGTTAGCGCATTTCGTTATGAAATGTGTACATCTAGTGTTATCTATATATTTTATGTATAACTTGTGTCGCCTATTCAACCCATTATTATTCATATTTTAGCCCATCTTCACAATATGTTAGCGGATTTCGATTTTCCAACCACATGTTCTCAGGATTTCCTAGCCCCATGTATTGTACTATTGATTTCCCAACGCCAGGCATTCCAGATTCTTACCTCAAATAAGACGTTAGCTGTTGATCATTGATTTTAATATAGTAATTTAAAATCTGTTGCATGAAATCAGAACCGGCGGCCCACCAGAGAAGAGCTGCGACGAATTCAAATTGAACTTTCATTCACGGTAATTTAAATAGTGTTAATGAGAATGAAGTTTTATGTGTAATATTTGAAAATTGAAAACCCATTGCCAGACGATTGAAGTAAATGATTTAATAATAATAATAAAATAATACAAATCATTTCTGGATAATTGCAGGACTAATAATCCTTTTATCGCTTTTATGACAAAGTTAATCATACTTCAATGCTACCATCAATCAATAAATTGCAAACACACGGCCGTCTCTATGCTTCGATGTTATAATGACACAAATGATGTTACAACCACAAGCTCGCCTATAAATGCTAATGAAGTCTTATCAAAATGCAACCACCAACTACGGTTACTGCCTCTCAGATACGTCGGTTGTCGAGTAAGCCACCCTCAGCACAACCTTAGAGCGGTTGTTGATAGGCCTCAAGCAGCTTGTGACCAGTGTTGAACCCCGACAATATATCTAGCAGCATTCTTCAGATATTTGGTCCGATTTTCTTGAGAGGAATATAAAGAATATATTAAAAAAAAAATATTTCTCATCACTGCTTGAGACGGTGCTTATAAATTTTAATTTCCAGATCCCGCAATAAGTGAATTGGGCTATAAAAATTCTCCCACAAATTCCTATTCTAAAGCCGTCCGAAAGAAACCCCAAAATATTTCCCGCACAGATCCCACAATATGTGAACAGGGTGGGGCTACAAAACCTTTATCACAAAACCCAACAACAGTCCGGAACAGTCCACAAAGTCTTCATCGCTGATACCTCAGTAAATAAACAATTCAACAGACACTTTCCAAAAGCCCCTATTCCACAACCATTCGAAAGATCTACAAAAAGTCCTCATCATGGATGCCACAAAAACCAAAAACTTCCACAAGCCGTGGCCCCGTGCCTCGGCTCTGGGGTAATATCGGTGTGGCATACCTTAGCTCCACATGTCTGCTCAAAGATTTAAAAAATCTTCTGTCTATAAAAAGTCTCGAATCTGAGTTATTTCTAAGTTTAGTCACTCTGAGATCTTAAAAACTCACACTTGAAATGTTGTGTGTCTTCACTCAGACATGGAATGAGGACTAGCTCACTTATTAGCTCCAGGCCTTTCAGGCCGCTAAGGGCAATTGTTGTTGCCCTCGATCATTTGTCAGTCCGTCTCTCCCATCTCCATTCCAACTCTCAAATGGGTAAAGCTTCGTCCATTATTCGAGGATTTTGATTTTTATATCTGAGATAAAAGAAGTGCTCCTGAGACTCCGAAATTCAATTTGGTTTTTCTAATATCGCGTTCAAAATCATTGACCATATTTAAAAAGAGCAGCATAGGCAAAGCAGTACGTCAGTGCTTTCGGATTCTTTCATTTATTTTTTTCAAGCGGCCGCCGTGCAGTGCCAGCCTCTGGTGCTGCATGTCGCCAGTTCGAGCCTCGGCAAAGACACGGCGGTCTTGTGGCGGGGAGATTGGGCGCCTCCCCCCTCCGTGTCAGCCTATCTTAGCTACCCTCCTGATCAAGGGGAAACGGCTGTATGTCTATAGATACATTTTTCAAAACGGGTGTTCTTATTAGTTTCGTGCACTTAGTTTGTGCATGCCAGTGTCGAGGCATACCTCTAAAATAGGTAAGACTACCTTGGATCTAGATTTTATTCATGCCTATGAACAAATAAGATCTGCTTTCGCTGCGTGTATTCGTGTGGGCAGACATAAATCAGGTTGTTCAAGTTCAATACTTCCTAAGTGGTGAACTATCCAGGCTCTATCCTGAAAAGTGAAGTTCAGAGTACCACTTCTGTTAAGTTCATAATCCGTTATGAGGCTTACTTGGAGTTTCTTCGCTATTCACAGCTGGTCACAGCGTGGCTGCCACCTGGCCCATATCCGTGGGGCACTCTCCACTTGTGCTGCGGCACCAGCAGTTGTAGCCACATTCGCCAGTCGGATCCCGGCTTGGCGTCGCGGTAAAGCTGAGAGTTGTCCCTACAGTGATGGTATCTATTAATTCGGGGTCGAACTGGAACACAGCTGGGGTAGTTGTCCAGTCGGCTCTTACACCTCAAAATGTTTACTGTAGCTGACAGTTGTGGTACCCGTTTGATCTCACGTATTTCCAATGGCATTCGGTTGAATAACCGAGGTACCCGGCACGTGAAGCTGTTGAATGCAACTGTTTGCATCGCTTTGCCGCCCGTCAGTTTTGGCACTGTGAAGCAACACATTGTGCCAATTCTTGCCTGATTTCTCATGGTCACTTTCGTTACAATTTTTTCGTTGACATTGACAGTGTAGCCTTCCAGAATTTTCTAAGCGTTGATGATCATGAATCTTTCAAAACGTCTTTGGATTGAGTATAGCCTCAAGGCGTTTAATCTGTCATAATAGTCCACTTCCTTTACCTCCGTAATATTAGAGGTGAAGCTTCTTTGCACGGCTTCAAGTCTATTCATATATTTCTGCTTACGTGGGATCCAAAGAGGGGAGCAATATTCAATGACTGGTTGGATTAGTTATTTTCAAAGAGTCAACATTGTACTTTTATCTCTAGCCAGAAAGATCCTCATGGCCCAGGAACACAGTCTTCTGCCACTGGCCTCAACCTTTGCAATTTGTTTATGGAACAAAGCATTGTTTTGCATTTGCACGCCTAGATCACGCAGGCTTTCTTTTTCTTCTATAGCTGTGTTATTGATAGAATTATACGATGTTTTGTTTTTAAAGTAGTTTTTTTTCTATATCTCAGTGATTCAAATTTAGATTTGTTAAATTGCATATTATTTTCACCAGCCCACTTGAAGATTTCTTTCAGATCAGTTTGAACCTTTTCTACAACACTCAAGTCATTGTCAATGCCTAGTACTCTGGTATCATCTGCAAAGCAAGAGACTGATGTATGTGGACAGCTTTGGCCCAGATAATAAACCAATATTAGGAAAAACAGTGGTCCAAGCACAGAGCCTTGTGGGACCCCACTAAGGACTTCCACTGGTGCAGAGGGTTCTTCATTCACTACAACACTTTGAGTTCTGCCTTTCAGAAAAATTTTGATCCATTTGTAAACATTTCCCTCGATACCGGCGTTATATAGTTTTTATAGCAGTATACTGTGATATACTTTGTCGAAGGCCTTGGCAATATCAGGATAACATACATCCACATTTGATCCATCACACAATGCATTTATTATTTCGTAATAGTGTTCCAGCAGTTGGGTCATCGTGCTCCTCTTACTTCTGAAACCATGTTGCTACGAGTTGAACCATTTATTTTTTTCAAGAAAACTCACTGTTCGTACTTTCATTCCTCTTTCTAATATTTTGACTAGATGTGATGTCAAAGAAATTGGTCTGTAATTTGATGGGTTTGTGAGGCTACCTCTTCTTGCTAGCGGGAAGATGACGTCATGTTTCATGGTCTGTGGGATATCGGAAGTGTCCAAAAACGTCTGCCACAACATTTGTAGGGGTCTTGACGGTACCTGTTTGCATTGTTTCAATAGAACAGCTGGGATGTCGTCTGGTCCGGATGCACTGGTGCTACCTATGCCATCAATAGCTTTTGTAATTTTAGAGATGTCAATCTTAAGATCAGTCAATGAAAATTCGGAAGCCATTTCAGGATTTGTATGAGGAAGCATTGGGATACTAAATACCCGTCTGTAATTCTCACTTAACAACTCGCTCATCGCTTTGATTTCATCTACCATTAGACCGGATTCATCAATTAACTGGGCCAATTTTAGTTTTAGAGGTTGAAAATTTGTCTGTATAAGCAAAGAAAAACGTATATTTTTTTGTAATTTTTTCAGTAGCTTTCTTTTCATTTTCTCTTCTCTATTGATTAAGTGAACACCTGCAACAGTATATCATCAAACCCGTTGAGCACGGTTTAGGAAGCGCGTGCCGTGTAATCGAGGCCGTTGTTTGACCCAACCTCTTTGGCCAACGTGGTTAATGTTTGAGTGTTGCTGTGGGCTGCTCAGATTGGCATTTCCTTGTCTGTTGGCTGCAGAAGTTTCATCTTGCTGGGACTCCAGTGGTTTTCATGTTTTTCTAATATGCAGCCACTCACACCTTTTTTTTTGGTGCATTGCATGTGACGATACGAGTCATTACATACCCTTGGATGAAATTTCTTGCAGATTCCTCAGTTTTGCAACCATACTTTCCCAATCCCATGAACTTATTGCAATGCTTTGGGTGAGTAAGGCCACATCCATACCCTGACACTCCAGATTTGCACTTGTTTTTCAAATAAAATGTACAGTGTTTCAGGCTTTTCTCTGTGGGTACTAGTTTTTGTTTTTGCCCTCCTGGGCCACGTTCATTTTCTTGATCACTATTACAGTTTTTATTTGATCCAGGCTCACAAGCTGGGTGGGTGAAGCCACAGTCTTTTCCTGACATTCCATACCTGCAGTTACTCTTCAAATAGAATCTGCAGAGTTTTGTGTTATTCACGTTTAGTAAATAATCTTCTATTTGCACAACACTAATGAAAATTCGATTAGGTTGCTAATTAGGTCACTTCCTGTCCCTTCCCTTCTTGGAGCTAGGCCTTTAGTTCCAATGCACTTCCTGTGTAGATAGCAGGTAGTTTTCCTTGGGTCAGGGGTTAGGCACAAGCTCTGTTTAGCACAGGGAAGCACTTGGAATTTTCTAATTGGGTTTCAATTTGTCACGGATTTTGATTGCTGATCTTTCAAGCTAATTCGGGAGCTAATGGACAGACGTCCTCACATCACGGAGTCAAGAGGCAACTGAATAATACAAGCATCCTTTATTCATTAAGCCTTATTCTGTAATTAGACCCCTACATCTTCTGTTCATTTTCTTTTAGTTTGGATGCATGTGAGATTCCACGTTGCCAAACCTAACTAGTTGACTGCTCAATGAACATTATTTTAAAACAAAACTCACGTTTTTGCCAATCCTCCTTTGCTGTTTGGCTTGATATTTCCTAAGTTCGTTAATAGTTATGTTCATTTGATTTGGCTCGTGTTCATTTCTATACTAAGTTCAATCTGAGTCCGCGTGTTTTCAGCTGTATATATTACTGAAATGTTCCCCTCATTTCCGTTCTCATGCATACCTGCGATTAACTAACTATAGACTTTGATGAGTTGAAATATTATATTATTTCTCAAAACACAAGCTTATTTAATATTTTTAAAATGCTCCAATAAAGTTAATGAATATTATTAGATAACGTGAGTATTTCTGTTGAATAATCTCTGCTAATTTCAACTCTGTAAAAAGGTCCAAAGTGTTATTTCATAGTTTATGTAGTTATTTGAGCTGTAATAACCGTAATTTCCTAGTCGTTCAATGTGCATGACTTTATGCATACAATGTTCCCATGATTTGTACCTTATGTCATTGTCTTCTCCTATGCTTCATGTATTAAGTTTGGTGAACTTTTCAGCGTATTTGCGAAGTGCTTAGTTCATTTTGTTCGCTTTCTTCTTCAGAATTCCATTTAGTTCCTGTGACGGACATTTATTCACTCCTCAATAAAGTCTGTCACTCCTACTTTATGTAACGAGGTTCGAGGAGTTCATGTAAATACTGTCGATGCATATCAAAATATGCTGGCAAACTGTGCATCAGTTAACCATGCTTGCTGGATAACACACTGTTCACGAACACTTGCTGGATAACACACTGTTCACGAACACTTTCTGGATAACACACTGTTCACGAACACTTGCTGGATAACACACTGTTCACGAACACTTGCTGGATAACACACTGTTCACGAACACTTGCTGGAAAACACACTGTTTACGAACACTTGCTGGATAACACACTGTTCACGAACACTTGCTGGATAACACACTGTTCACGAACACTTGCTGGATAACGCACTGTCCACGAACACTTGCTGGATAACACACTGTTCACGAACACTTGCTGGATAACACACTGTCCACGAACACTTGCTGGATAACATACTGTTCACGAACACTTGCTGGATAACACACTGTTCACGAACACTTGCTTGATAACACACTGTCCACGAACACTTGCTGGATATGGTCCCGAAAACGAAAACTTTTCAATTAGTCAATATTCCAAATTCTTCCAATATGGTCCACGAAAAGTTATCATCACAGATCCCACAATGTGTAAACAGAGCAACGAAAACTCTTCAACTGGCAATATTCCAAACCCGTCCAATATGGTCCACGAAAAATTATCACAGATCCCACAATGTGTAAGGAGGGCAACAAATACTCTGCCACTAATCCCTATTCCACAACCGTCCGAAAAGGGTCACAAAAAGTCGTCCCCGCTGATCCCTCAGTAAGAAAGTAGCGTTACAAAAACTCTTACACAAGTCACTATTCCACAACTGTCCAAAATGCACCCCAAAAAGTCCTCCTCACAGATCCCACAATATGTAAATAGAGGTACACAAACTCCTGCACGGGTTCCTATTCCACACTTGTCCGTAAATGTGCACTAGCAGCTTCTGAGTGCCCCTCTCCGTCCACATGCTATCCCCTCCCTCCTTATTAGAACTCACGAAGCGACTATCACCAAAAAGCCATCAGGAAAAAGCTGAGCTGAGTCTCGTCCGTCAGCGCGATTGGAAATCGATGCTTGCATATCACGGCCGCCCGTTAAAAGGCTTAGTAAGGAATAAGAGATGGGGGTGAACGGTGGTACGTGTTAAGGGAAGTGTCTGACAAAATTGTGCATTTAGAAGCGTTTCACGATTACTGTGTTAAAGTTTAACTCCAGAAAATCTTGTCAAGTATTGGAAAGATTCCGATATACTGAATTGTGCCCAAAAATTGTAACGGAACACCGCACGTTAATGAAGGAGGCCAGCAAAACTCATTATAGAAACGATGTTAGGTCCTCCTCACAAATGTGTTCTTTGATAGTTTTTTCCTTCAATTTTAGGAAGATATTTTAATTACCTTGCTGCACTGTAAACGTTTGTATCGTGTCTGAGATGTGCTCATGGAAAAGCATTGTTAAGTGCACCCGTCCTCCAGTTTGTATGTTCCTCCCTCAGTTGAGATAAATGAAGACCGTCAAATACTTCGCGCGGTTCTCCTTCTCGTATGCAGTCCATTTGTTCCCGTGGGGACTTTTAGCAATAAGTGTGCAATAAGACTCCCTCACGACTGCAGCCTGAAGTACGCGTCGTAACTACAACGTTGACTGAGAAGATTTATTGAAGAAGTCCACTTGCAACCCCTGTTTGCTCTTCAAGTTTCTTTTCTTCATTTAGAACGTGTTTTTCACTGACTTATTGTATATATCTAACATGAATTATAATTGATGGCCGATAGCACATGGTATTCGCAGATCAGCTTCTACGAGCAAAAAATACATTTTCGTTCTCCACAAATAATTATAGTTAATTCCGATTTGCACCTGCTATACTTCTTCAAGAAAATAGAATAATAATATTCGATAATGGCTGACTTGTATCATTTCCTTCAGTATCTGGAACTTGCAGTGGACAGACAACGATAACATTTCAAGGAACAATTCTGCACGTTATGCTCGCTTCAGCTTATCTAAATGGTAATTTGCCCCCGAGTAAATAGTATTCCCCCTCAACAACATACAAGAGATCAGAAAAAATCTTCACTTATCGTGCAGGATGCATTCCCTTTAGCTAATTAGAAGAATGTGAACGCTAGTTAATGGCTAATAGCTCTTACTGTTCACACGATATTATAGACTGTTAGAGCTGCAATAAAGAGAATGGGAACGCTAGTTAATGGCTAATAGCTCTTACTGTTCACACGATATTATAGACTGTTAGAGCTGCAATAAAGAGAATGTGAACGCTAGTTAATGGCTAATAGCTCTTACTGTTCACACGATATTATAGACTGTTAGAGCTGCAATAAAGAGAATGTGAATGCTAGTTAATGGCTAATAGCTCTTACTGTTCACACGATATTATAGACTGTTAGAGCTGCAATAAATATAATGTGAACGCTATTCAATGGCTAATAGCTCTTACTGTTCACACGATATTATAGACTGTTAGAGCTGCAATAAATATAATGTGAACGCTAGTTAATGGCTAATAGCTCTTACTGTTCACACGATATTATAGACTGTTAGAGCTGCAATAAATATAATGTGAACGCTAGTTAATGGCTAATAGCTCTTACTGTTCACACGATATTATAGACTGTTAGAGCTGCAATAAATATAATGTGAACGCTAGTTAATGGCTAATAGCTCTTACTGTTCACACGATATTATAGACTGTTAGAGCTGCAATAAATATAATGTGAACGCTAGTTAATGGCTAATAGCTCTTACTGTTCACACGATATTATAGACTGTTAGAGCTGCAATAAAGAAAACGTGAATGCTAGTTAATGGCTAATAGCTCCTACTGTTCACACGATATTATAGACTGTTAGAGCTGCAATTGACGTGCGCGAGTTACCTAATGATCCTGACAACCAAACTACCTGCTAGAGTAATTACAAAATGAGATGATGAGTTCGATTGTTCGAATGTTTATTAATCGACCATCAATTAGCGTTGGTGATTACGCATCAAGAAACTGTGACGCCTGTGTTCGTGAGCAGTGTGTTATCCAGCAAGTGTTCGTGGACAGTGCGTTATCCAGCAAGTGTTCGTGGACAGTGTGTTATCCAGCAAGTGTTCGTGGACCGTGTGTTATCCAGCAAGTGTTCGTGAACAGTGTGTTATCAAGCAAGTGTTCGTAAACAGTGTGTTATCCAGCAAGTGTTCGTGGACAGTGTGTTATCCAGCAAGTGTTCGTGAACAGTGTGTTATCCAGCAAGTGTTCGTGGACAGTGTGTTATCCGGCAAGTGTTCGTGGACAGTGCGTTATCCAGCAAGTGTTCGTAGACAGTGTGTTATCCAGCAAGTGTTCGTGGACAGTGTGTTATCCAGCAAGTGTTCGTGAACAGTGTGTTATCCAGCAAGTGTTCGTGAACAGTGTGTTATCCAGCAAGTGTTCGTGAACAGTGTGTTATCCAGCAAGTGTTCGTG
>SDVV010031996.1:0-11480 GCA_016164225.1 Gammarus roeselii
TATATATTTATATATATATATATACACACACATGTATCGTTTATTGGTTGATTAGCAGGAAACCTTATTCCTAACAAAAGGAATAATGTTAGACTGGCATTTACATAAAATCCTAAGATATTAAAACGCATCAAATGCTGCATGTCATATCATATGCTGATCATCAGTTGAAATTCGGAAATAATGGAAGGCAAGACGCAATGCAAGAAATAGCTTCTTAGCTTGATTTTTTAACAAATTCGATTACAACTTCAGTGGCGCAGACAAAAAATCGATAAGTTTTTTTTTGTATTTGCGCAGAAAAATGGCTCCCTAGAAAATTATTCTCTAAGAAAAGGGGTTCCCATGCTCGTATTTGATAGCTGTATGAAAAGGATCCTGACTTCTGTACACACCTCTCTGACATGAACAGTAACTCTAGCATTATTTTCTTAGTTTATTTTCATCATTCCCATATGAGAACAGTTAGTTAGGATTGGTTTATGACTTGTACAGTTGATGTAATTTTTTTCCCATGAATTCACCAAACTGTTGTCTTCAACTATGGTTTTACAATCGGTTACTTCTTGAGGATCAAGGACGACTTGCTGATTGGATCCATAAATTCCTCCATGGGGCATGTAATGACTCAGACATTTGCCTCAGCACCAAGACCGCAAGTCAAACAAACATAAAAAGTGGACAGGAAGTGAGACAGGTGAACACCACGAGGAACGCGTATGAAATCAAATAAAGAGACAGTAGAAAACTGTCACCAACGAGTCAGGAAGCTTGCTCATCCTGCAAAACAAGTCTGGTGATCAGGTTTTTGCTGCCTTGTTCCTCCTTCTGAGCGTGGCGCCCGCGGGAATGATCCACTGGCACCAGTTGTTTTGTGAGATGGTCCGGGGCTCTTTAAACGATCAAAGGTCCGGGGCTCTTTAAACGAGCGATGGTTCAGGGCTCTTTAAACGAGCAATGGGTCAGAGCTCTTTAAATGAGCGATGGTCCAGGGCTCTTTAAAAGAGCGATGGTCCAGGGCTCTTTAAACGAGCGATGGTCCAGGGCTCTTTAAACGAGCGATGGTCCGGGGCTCTTTAAACGAGCGATGGTCCAGGGTTCTTTAAATGAGCGATGGTCCGAGGCTTTTTAAACGAGCAATGGTCCGGGGCTCTTTAAAAGAGCGATGGTCCAGGGTTCTTTAAAAGAGCGATGGTCCAGGGTTCTTTAAAAGAGTGATGGTCCAGGGCTCTTCAAACGAGAGATGGTCCGGGGTTCTTCAAACGAGCGGGTTTGCAGCTTTTTAGGAACATTTGTTAATTATTGATAAAATGAAGGTTATTAATAACTGCGCAAGGAGATTTTTTATATGATTGGAATTTTGCATAACTCACTTTGTATCAAACAATTTCGATGGAAAGAATATCATAGACGTCTCCATCCTTTCCCTTTCCTAATAATTTCTCCTAAAAAATGAAACCATTCATGATCAAATAGCAATATTTAATATGGAATATTTAATTTTATTGATGGGCTATACTCTGTTACATTCGTTCAAGCTGTGCTCCACAACTACAAATAGAATGACATGTCCTATTAATGCTATGTGGATTGATGCTCCATCAAATTCTTGAAGTCTGTTCCCCCAACGATATCGAAGCGTGATGTATTAGAAGCGTTGAGTGATGAATTATTGGAGTGATGTATTAGAAGCCTGGAGTGATGAATTATTGGAGTGATGTATTAGAAGCCTAGAGTGATGAATTATTGGAGTGATGTATTAGAAGCCTAGAGTGATGAATTATTGGAGTGATGTATTAAAAGCCTAGAGTTATGAATTATTGGAGTGATGTAATAGAAGCCTAGAGTGATGAATTGTTGGAGTGATGTATTAGAAGCCTAGAGTGATGAATTATTGGAGTGATGTATTAGAAGTTTAGAGTGATGAATTATTGGAGTGGTGTATTAGAAGCCTAGAGTGATTAATTATTGTAATGATGTATTAGAGGCCTAGAGTGATGTATTATTGGAGTGTGATGTATTAGAAGCCTATAGTGATGAATTATTGGAGTGATGTATTAGAAGCCTATAGTGATGAATTATTGGAGCGATGTATTAAAATACAGAGCCAATTTCAAGATGTATTCATAAACTATCACGCATCCTAGGGGCATGAAACAAATAACAGTGAATTTCCTATCATTATTTAATGTATGAATGACCGAGGAAACAAGTATCTGAAATTAACCATCATGAAATGTTCTTTCAATAATATCTTAGTTGTCCAATGTGGTTAAGAAAATATTACCGTGCACAATAAAGACGATTCACAGAATGATGACGATGCTGAGTTCAGGTGCATTTTGATATGCATGTCAGCTGCAATCTGTCCAGCTGAAGCCTCTTAAACAAACATTTATATTTGATATGAGCCAAATAATTGTTGTAGAAACGGGTACATAAATTGAAACTTGGTGTAGTATTTACCCCTCATCAAAGCATAACATTTGCTACCGTTGGCCCGTGCTTGCCATATTATCGATAGCAAACATCCTTTGAAACATACATATTTTACGGTGGGTTTGCGGTGTTCTTACGGATACTTGTTTTGCGTGTTTCACAGTTTGTTCGTAGTTTTGTCCCCTTGTAGACCGACTCTAGATTGCTGTGTTAGTGTTCGTCGTTTGACTGCAGGGTATACCTCACTCTGGGCGGGCGAGGCTCGAGTGACTACTTTGTGTCTTCATCACGCTCAAATTCGCCAGTGTTCCGTTGGCCTATCCTTGATTTAGGCTTCGTATTCATGACCTAATTGTGCACCCAATGTTGATCCATTGAGGACTCAAAATTGACTTATTGTTGACTCAATTTGAACCGTAGGTTACCCATTGCTGGCCCATTGTTAATTCAATATATAACCAATGCTGACTCATGATGACCTATTGGTGATCAATTGTTTCCTGTTATTGATCCTCTAGCTGTTGACCATTGTTGACTCACTATTTTCCCATTGCTTACCCACTGTTGACCTACTGTTGACCGTTGTTGACCCATTGTTGAAGCACCGTTGGCCCACTGTCGACATGTTGCTGACCTATTGTCGACTCTTTGTTGATCCATTGTTGACCCAATTTTAAATCCTTTGCACCCATTGTTAACTATTTGTTCATTGTTCACACACAACTGACTCAATATTGAACTCTTGTTGACCGATTGTTGATCCAATATACTCCATGTCAATCCATTGTTGCCCCATCGTTGACCCAAATAATGAGCTTCTCCGCTTAGACGTGGATACTTCTTATCGGTTGTCGATAACGACGATGTAGGGGGCAGTAACTTGGATGCAACGTCTCATAAACAGAGTGGCTGTTGCCAGCGGCTCCTTGTTAATGGTGAGGGCGACGTCTCATATACAGGGCTGCTGTTGCCAGCGGCTCCTTGTTAATGGTGAGGGCGACGTCTCATAAACAGAGCTGCTGTTGCCAACAGCTCCTTGTTAATGGTGAGGAGAACGTCTCATAAACAGAGCTGCTGTTGCCAGCGGCTCATTGTTAATGGCGAGAAGAGCGTCTCATTCACAGAGCTGCTGTTGCCAACGGCTCCTTGTTAATGGTGAGGAGAACGCCTCATATAGAGGGCTGCTATTGGCAGTTGCACTTTAATAGTGAGGGCGACCAATATGAAGGTTCCTTTAGACAGCATGTCTAAACTCTAGGTGAGAAAACATCTCGTAGTTACAAAATCGATTAAAGACATAGCAAATGTCGAACTGTTAAAAGACAGACAGGATACCTGCAAAATTCATGGTCATGCAGAGAACTGACAGGACACCTGCAAAATTCAGGGCTATGCAGAAAACAAACAGGACACCTGCAAAATTCAGGGCCACACAGAGAACAGACAGGGCACCTGCAAAATTCAGGGCCATGCAGAGAACAGACAGGACACATGCAAAATTCAGTACCATACAGAGAAAAGACAGAACCCCTGCAATATTCAGGGCCATACTGAGAACAGACAGGATACCTGCAAAATTCAGATCCATGCAGAGAACCGACAGGAAACCTGCAAAATTCAGAACCGCACAGAGAACAGACAGAACACTTGCAAAATTCAGGGCCATGCAGAGAACAGACAGGATACTTATAACATTAAGACCCATACAGAGAACAGACAGGACACCTTCAAAATTCAGGACCATGCAGAGAACAGACATGACACCTGCAAAATTCAAGGCCATATAGAGAAAAGACCGGACATCTGCCAAATTCAGGGCCATACAGAGAACAGCCAGGGCACCGGCCAAGTGCAGGGCCATACAGAGAACAGACAGAACACCTGCCAAGTTCAGGGCCATGCAGAGAACATGGAAGGGCTATTTCTCTTCACGACCGAGGGATGGGTTTGTTGGTAGAGTGAAGTGATGGAAATGGAATGGGAAGGATTTGATATTGTGTGATGGACGAGCATCAAGTTGCAAGGGGGTCATTGAACGGAAACTACCATAAACAAACAAACAAACAAAATGCAGACTGCGGCTAATGTGGGTGGGCTGCACGCACGCTGACTTTTATAGGTGTTTACAAGTGTAGGAAGACAACAGCAGACTTATTAGCCCAAACTAGTTGGCCTTTTCATGGCAAGATGATTATTTCTGAAGTAGAATGCCTAGGAGGCCTATTGGCCCAAACTAGGTTGCCTTTTGATAGCAAGAGGATTAGTTCTGAAGTAGAATGCCTAGGAGGCCTATTGGCCCAAACTAGGTTGCCTTTTGATAGCAAGAGGATTATTTCTGGAGTAGAATGTCTATGAGAGATTCGTGTGCCATTTCTGTTTTTTTTATAACAACAGGATAAGGAACTGCTTAACTAGTTATCGGCGATTTATGTAGAACTTATCGAGCCGCAACTTTAACGTTTCGATTGTATTGCAGTTTACAATCTCTGCTGGAAGTTTGTTTCATTTTTCGACAACTCTATACGTGAAGAAATTGCGCGTGATGTCGCGTGAGAATCGTTTCACAACGATTTTGTATCCATTGTTCCTAGTCACTCCGTTTGTATCTAGAGTGAAAAGACTCGTTCGGTCGACGTTTTTCATACTCTTCGTAATCTTCCACAGTTCGATCATGTCGCCTCTGACTCGACGTTTCTCTAATATCGTCTTTTCTAAGGAATGGAGACCAGAATTGAACGGCATACTCGAGTGCGTTCTAACAAACGCATTGAATAACTTAACATACTGTCTTGGTTTTTGTACGAGATAGTGCGGGATATCATACCCAGCAATTTGTTGCCTTTCTTGGCAGCATCGTTACATTGCTTGCTGCTTTTTAAGTCGTTACTAATGATGACACCTAAATTTCTATCTACGGTGACGGGAATGAATTTCTTTCCGGACATTGAATATTCGTGATTGAGGTTATGAGGAGCAATGTGCAACTCTTTGCATTTGTCTACATTCAATTTTATTTGCAACTTTTCTGACCAATCAAGAATTTTGTTCAAGGCTAGTTGGATCTGCTGACACTCTAGTTCAGTTTGCACTTTTCCTCCGATCACTTTTCCTCCGATTGGCAAACTTACTAATGTTTGAGAGTACGTTGCTATCGAGATCGTTAATGAAATTTATAAAGAGAACTGGCCCTAACACGGATCCTTGAGGCACGCCGCTTGTAACACCCAGGGGGAGGAAGATCCGTTAAGTACAACTCGCTTTCGTCGGTCCAGTTGTTAAGCTCGCCTCGAATACCGATGCTGTGCAATTTACTAATTAGGCGCTTGTGGGGGACTTTATCAAAGGCCTTTTGAAAGTCAAGGTAAATGATTTCGATTGGGGATTTTTTGTCGTATATTTCGATTATATTTCTGAAAAAGAGTAGCAGATTCGTAAGACAGGAACGGTTGTGTGTAATTTTATCCGTTATCAAACTTTCCTTTAACTAGCCTATGACTGAGGTGAAAGTAATTGGTCGGTAGTTGCCTGGACAATTTTTGTCCCCTATTTTGAAAATTGGGGTAACATTGGCCTCTTTCCATTTAGGAGGCAGGTGCCATTCGTGAGAGATTGGGTGAAAATGTTTGATAAATGTTCGGCGATGTAATTTCTAGTCTCTTTTAGAATTCTGTGATGAATTGGGTCTGGACCTGGAGATTTGGTGATTTTCAATTTATTTATTTATTTAATAACTTCGGTGGGGAAAAGTTTACTGTGGTGAGGGCTGCAATTTGTTTTGCCGCTATGATATCTTCAGGATTAGGAATCTCCTGATTCTCTAGCGTAAATACAGAACAAAAGTATTCTATAAGTAGAACACTCATTTTGGTGTCATCCGTTTCCAGCTCACTAACATCGTTCTCGAGAGGACCTATTACAGATCTTGATTTTTTTCGCTCGAAATATAACTAACCGTTCATAATATGTACCATCATATTAGATGTTATACTACCATAGTAGACGTTGTACCTATGTAACCTCACGCAATTACTTATTCAAGACAGATCAATTGTATCCATGCAGACGAGTTCATTGTGATAATATTTACTGAAAATATTCAAATGGGGTTATGCAAATCATTAAGCTTCTGATAATTTACTATAATCGGCAATAATTTATACGAAACAACATATACGCTCCAGGATAACACCAAATACCTGCATTGTATAATGGATTTTATGTTTTCGTTCTCATCTACAGAAATTTCATGGGCCACATTTCCATCCCATGTAGTGAGTCATTTAATTCTTGCCATGATGATTGCAAATGAATTCAATCATGTATTACTAACTTGCCTCCGTCTGAATAAATCAGCAATCACCTTCAAAATGCGTTGCATTGACTAATGCAACCTCCTTCCTTCAAATTTCTTTCTATGTTAATGTGAAACTCTCCTATTTTTAAATCATGCGAATCCTGTTACGATGTCAAATTCCTAGCAGCCACCTACCACCATGTCTTAATCATGCCACAGGAAAATCACATCATTCCACTGATGCAGTCTGCTTCAAACACATCTCCAATGATGTCTTCTGTATCACTCTTCTGCATCACTCATGAACACATCTCCAATGATGTCTTCTGCATCACTCTTCTGCATCACTCATAAACACATCTTCAATGATGTCTTCTGCATCACTCATCTGCATCACTCATAAACACATCTCCAATGATGTCTTCTGCATCACTCCTAATTCTAGTTCCGCTTTCTGCTTACGTTACTAAAACGGGTTGCCCTCTCTCGTGTGAGTTGTTTAAGAACACTGTCATGGCTGTTTCCAAGTGATAGAATGATGCTAGTCGTGAATAGGGTGTTTCATTTTCTGGTGTCATGGCGCCCTTCCCTCTATATTTTCTAAAAAGTTACGTCTCTCTGATGTAACTTGTACTCCAGCGGGCCTCGAACAAGCCTAAAGAGGGCTCCACAAGCGTCCAACGAGAGTCTTACGCCCTATAACATCGGGAGTGGGAATTATACAAACTAGGATGTTGAGAGCATTGTAAGGTGTGACACAACAAAAAACACTGGCGTAATCCATTATCAAATAATTAGATCTTCCTAGCTTCCTATGGTTTCGAAATAAAGTTTCCTTTCCGTTTCCTGTCCATTTGGAGCTGCTTCCAAATGCATGCAGATTGCCGCAGCCACGCCAAACTCTCCAAGCAATCTCGGCGCAATTCGTCAGAGTTGCCTTCCGTCCTGGCAAACTTGGGCTCTACCATTGCCAGCGGTGTGGTCGCTGCTGCTCTTGTTGAAGCCCACGTGTTAGTAGTTCCGCCTAGTTCCTGATATTAATGGATAAAAGTATCAAGATTATTTGATTTCACATTTACACTTCAATTGGGGGGTGAAGGAAATTATGTAAGTCGACTGAATATGAATATTTGAATTCAACGTGGGATAATTGTGCATCGCAAACATTCTTGACTACGCAAAATGAAACAAAGTTTTTGAACATGTTTTTAAGTGTAACTTATGAAGGAGAACGCTGTTCCTTGAAGGCATTAACTCTAGATATGTGCGTTATGAGCTCAGTATGAAATATGAGTTCAATATGCAGCATTAGCTCCGTTTGAGTATTGAGATATGTCCAACTCATGAACTTTGAGTATTTAGATACGTCGAACTCATGAACTTTGAGTATTGAGATACGTCTAACTTATAAAGTTCAAGTATTGAAATACGTCTAACTCATGAAATTTGAGTATTGAGATACGTCTAACTCATGAACTCTACCAGAAAAATATAAGTTCTTAATAAGCTCTAGGAGAGATCGCAAGCTCTATGTCAGACATGAGCTCCAGGTCTGTCACGTGATCTGGAAAGGTGCATTGGGGGGTTAATGCAGTCTCACATACCATGGTTGTGTGAAAATTTACCCCACTCACCCAATAGATCAAACTCTCGCACTTATTAACATATACATATACCCCCCCCCCCTGGAAATAAGGAAACAATTTAGTTCTGAATAGGCGTTCATTTTTTTGTCACGATGTGCTTAACAGGAGAAAACAACGAGCTCAGATATGATCGAGTTTGACATATCGTCCGAATAGACGTTGTCATCATGGGACGCAGCTCAAAGAATAGTGAATATATACGATTGACAAACCGTCAGAAGAATAAAAAAAAGGTCAGGAAACAGACATACGAAGAGGCAGGTAAAGTGACAGAAATACACACAGGAAATATGCATATTACAGTCTCTCCAACGTCGAATTCTCCTGCAGGAAGCATGCTCCTGTACAATCATCTCCACAGAGTTAGCAAACAGTGCTAGCGCCGATCATGTTTCTGCAGTTGAGCAAAGGGAGCTGTTTACTCTTCTGAGTGAGACTCCTACGGGCATCCTTCACTCGCACCAGTAAAGTTTGGAGAGATTTGCTGGTGCTCTTCTCAGGAGCAGTAGTGCAACGATTAGGTAACATTTGTTCATATTTGGTGCAAGAAACAGAGGAAAAAAGATACAGGAGGAGAATTTATGCACGAAATGAATAAAATTGCCCATAATCTGTATCATATAAACACGTTTGGAGCCAGTCACGATCTAATGTTGAGGTATTGTACCTGACATTGAATACATCCTATTCGTTTTGATGCCTTTAAAAATGTTTGAAAAAAAAATCAATCACTTTTGTGGTCCACGTAGACTTATAAGGTCGACGAAGTAGCAATATGAGGCTCCAAATTGAGAACCAAATTCGAAGAACATAATTTTAGCTGGTGTTGTCTTCAATCCAAGGGGTTCGATTAGCAAGCCATAACAAAATGTTTTATTTTAGGGGCATTCTGAGGGAATTCAAACGTTTTTCTTTCATTTTACATGCCAAATGTAAAAAGCAATAACGAATTATCACGTAAACTCTGGGCATATACCATAACAGACATACAGAAATGAAAATAATGTAACGGAATTGCCATGTTATTGGTCGTGGTAACAATCTCGTGACATTGAACTAGAAGGTAGTTCATAAATATTTGTGTAACGGGTACGATATGATCACGAAATCAGAGCTTAAATAATGTTGAAGGTGAATAGTATAGTGACGGTGTAAAGCTTTGGATCATTTGTTGCGTGTGTGTACTTTTCCTGGGTTATCAATAATATAGACCACGTTTTCTGTCTGTAGTGACCCCTGAAAAAGCGAGCGGAAAAATATATGTATAAAAAACAGTCTGTGAATTAAAACCAGGTGATATATTCATTACTTTACAAATCACATTTTAATTATTTAACTTCTATTTGGCTCTACCATCTTATTACCAGCATATAAATTTGTTATGACGGTGTTGCTGCGTGTTTCTTGATAATTTACAGCGTGTTCATGTTATTCGTGCTTCTACCTCAAGCCACCAGCGTCTCGATCGTTGTATAACAGTTTACCATATACTGACAAGGTGCTTCCCTCTCTGGACAAGGTGCTTCCTCTCTGGACAAGGTGCTTTCCTCTCTGGACAAGGTGCTTCCCTCTCTGGACAAGGGAAGAACGAATGACCACTTTTTTCAACCACGAATGCAGCGACTTTTGGCTAGCGCATTGTTGACCTAAATGTTAACCCATTGTTGGCCAATGGTTCACCCATTGTTAATTAATTATTGTCTCAATGTTGACAAGTGTTTGCACTGCTGACCCATTGTTGATCCGCTGTTGACTTATTGATGTGAGGCAGAACTTTGATTGATTGTTGACGCAATATTGACCCTTTGTTGACCCAATATTGACCTAATGTTGACCAATTGCCTAGCCATTGCTTCCCACAGTTGCCCTTATTTCCCGACGTTGCTTTCTTCATTATGGAGCGAGTCTTTCTCATCGGGTATCCTCATCGATGAGGAAGCCTCACTCTCTATCCTCATCCTCTATAAGAGAGCGCACCTTCCTCATCGGGTATCCTCTTCGATGAGGAAGCCTCACTCTCTATCCTCATCCTTTATTAGAGAGCGAGCCTTCCTCATCGGGTATCCTCATCGGTGAGGAAGGCTCACTCTCTATCCTCATCCTTTATCAGAGAGCGAACCTTCCTCATCGGGTATCCTCATCGATGAGGAAGCCTCACTCTCGATCCTCATCCTTTATTAGAGAGTGCACCTTCCTCATCGGGTATCCTCATCGGTGAGGAAGGCTCACTCTCTATCCTCATTCTTTATTAGAGAGCGAACCTTCCTCATCAGGTATCCTCATCGTTGAAGAAGGCTCACTCTCTATCCTCATCCTTTATTAGAGAGCGAACCTTCCTCATCGGGTATCCTCATTGGTGAGAAAGGCTCACTCTGTATCCTGATCCTTTATTAGAGAGCGAGCCTTCCTCATCGGGTATCCTCATCGGGGAGGTAGGCTCACTCTCTATCCTCATCCTTTCTTAGAGAGCAAGCCTTTCTCATCGGGTATCCTGTCGGTGAGGAAGGCTCACTCTCTATCCTCATCCTTTATTAGAGAGCGAGCCTTCCTCATCGGGTATCCTCATCGGTGAGGAAGGCTCACTCTCTATCCTCATCCTTTATTAGAGAGCGAACCTTCCTCATCGGGTATCCTCATCGATGAGGAAGCCTCACTCTCGATCCTCATCCTTTATTAGAGAGTGCACCTTCCTCATCGGGTATCCTCATCGGTGAGGAAGGCTCACTCTCTATCCTCATTCTTTATTAGAGAGCGAACCTTCCTCATCAGGTATCCTCATCGTTGAAGAAGGCTCACTCTCTATCCTCATCCTTTATTAGAGAGCGAACCTTCCTCATCGGGTATCCTCATTGGTGAGAAAGGCTCACTCTGTATCCTGATCCTTTATTAGAGAGCGAGCCTTCCTCATCGGGTATCCTCATCGGGGAGGTAGGCTCACTCTCTATCCTCATCCTTTCTTAGAGAGCAAGCCTTTCTCATCGGGTATCCTGTCGGTGAGGAAGGCTCACTCTCTATCCTCATCCTTTATTAGAGAGCGAGCCTTCCTCATCGGGTATCCTCATCGGTGAGGAAGGCTCACTCTCTATCCTCATCCTTTATTA
>SDVV010031997.1:0-11480 GCA_016164225.1 Gammarus roeselii
TACATAGAATGAAAGCATCTATAGATGAAATGTTGAAACACAAATAGTTGACACGGTAAATTGCATAGCAGAAGTAAATTACAATTCAAGAGTTTCTGCACGCACAAGTTCAAACAGATATAATTTTAGTTTACGTTTAAAGGCAGCAATACTTCTGCCAGTCCTTATATCTATGGTAATAGAATTCCAGGTTTTAGCAGCTCTGTATTTTTAAAATAGTTGGGACTGTGTTGACGAATTTCGGTGAATTTGCAAATCCGCATTGTTGCGAAGATCATACATAGGATTATTTCTTATGAAAAACTGTTATCAGTGTAAGTTAAATTATTTAAAGCTTTGTAGACAAACACTGCTGTAGAAAAGTTAATGATTTGACACAGTGGGAGAATGTTCCCTTGACAAAATTGAGGCAACGTGTGGTCACGTCTGCTAGCATGCGATAGTGTTCTGATGACACGATTCTGACTAAGAACGATAGGTCTTAAGTTTGTTTTGTAGGTAGACGCATACACGTTTACGCAATACGTCAGAAAAGGATGGATAAGGCTATAGTACACAAGTCTTATAGGATGCCTATAGGATGCCACACGATTCGGATAATTTCCCGGCAACAAATGAGACGTGATCTTTCCAGTTGAGTCTCTGATCAACGATAACACCGAGAAACTTTGTTTATGCTACATATGCCACCTGTTGACCGTTCAATTCAATTTGTGTGATAGGAATGGGTATAATTCTCTTGGAAAATATCATGACCTGCGTCTTGTCAACATTTAGCGTCAGCTTGTTGGATGTGAACCAGTTTGAAATGTGAACCAATTGATTATTCATAATAGTAAAAGTTTCATATGATTAAATGACTGTTCACCTTTTAAAATGAACTATACGGCTCTTTGTTTTTGGAACAAACTTGGTATTAATAAACTGTGCTTGTTTTGATGAAGATTAAATCGGCTCTTATTATTTTTAGAATGTAAGGAGTCATTTAACTCCTTAATTTCAAACTCCTAATCTACACAAAATTTTACCAGCAAACACAAGAGTTGTAATTATGGAAAAAACAATTTCTAAGCAAATAGTGAGCAAGTGAAAAGGTCCCTACAACCTTCCCCGTTCTCATTATGAATGATTTGTTGACAGAGATGAGAAAATTCGTCAACGTCAATACGTCAGAAAACAGTTTTGTTGTATTCGTAGTTATACAACAGCTACTGTAGGAGCTATTGAAACAGTGATCTGCTGAGATGATTTTCAGTTGAACAGCACATATAAACTTAGGTTTGGTAGCTGAACACAGAATCGAGTAAACCAGGCATTGTTTGATTAGTGAGCCGGCTTTAACTGTTATAGTACATGCTCAACAATTTTTCGCCGATTACTTTTAAATTATGTTGGGAAGGCAAGTTTAACGATAGAGGTCTAATAAAACCGCCGCCTATATGAAACCACCAAATAACATCGATCGCCCTGATGAGCTGATCTCGTGACCGTCCTGGCACGCGATTTGGTTGCCCTCATTGGTAACTCCATGATTCAGCTTGAGCTAGCCTGACTCATAATCGACCTGGACTGGGTGCACCATCACTCACAAAAGTTTCAAGATTTGTGAGCGTGCATTTATGGGAATTAGCAAAGTTTTGGGGCTGCTCAAGAAGTGCGCATGCCAGCTGGTTTATTAATGAGCTCAGATATTAGCGACGCAGAAGGATGGCATGAGAGCAGTGAAGATTGAGTGCTTATTCTGGATTGCAACACAGTCCATAATGTGTAAGGGATGTGCTCTCTGCGCACAAGCATAAGCCAACAACACTCAGTCCTTCAACGTAAATAGGTTGGGAAAATAGGGATTTTGACTACATATCTTGTTCCGTAGTTGATAAGCTACTAAAATAATTATTGGTATCATGCAAATAACTAGATTTATATTTAAGTCATCGATTATGCATCTATGTGTCATCGCACATATCAATATTTATACGCAAAAAAAATAATTGATCAATTAATAGCACAAGTTATAATGCTTGTCATCATCGAAAATAATTGAAATGACAAAGAGACAAATAAATACGAATCCAAGTCCACGTCTTTCGTCACCCAATAAACGATTAAATCTCAGGGGCAACGACTTAGTATCAGGCATGGCAAGACAAGTTCTCATGTCTTGCTGCAAGGCAGCTTCTTTCTTCTTTCAAAGCGACTCTACCCAATGCACACTTTCAATGAACGCTTATTCATCTGCAATAATTGGAAAAATATGCTGGTTTGCAAGTTTTTTGGTGGGCAAATACGTTGGTTCGCAAGATTTTTTTAGTGGGCATTGCACTGTGCATTTATATATCTGAGTTATGCAATGTTAATGATTACAGAAACATTTATTTGAGAATAGAATTATTACACCCGCTTCGGATGGCAACGGTTAACAATCTTAAAGATCTGGATAATGGTGGTAGGATATGACGCCATCTTTTGGCTTCTGTGAACATTCTGGAGAGTTCCAACACTTTCCAGCAAACATTTTCTGCCATTTTGAGGCAATATTCCTGTATGCAAGTCAGAATATATTCGTCATCAATTACTAATGTGTTCCATCTAATTTTACCGGACTATTTGAACCAAAAATGTTGTTTCAATACAAAAATACTAATCATGCCTAGCTAAATTTTTTGTGACATGGTCATAGAATTTAGTGTGGGGCTTGCTCACCGCACACCAAGCATGTTCACAAATGAGCGGCTAAGTGATGAGTAGAGAGGAAGTACTGTTGGTTTAATCGGCAAGGAACCGTGTGTTTCAGAAAATTGATAGACTGTGCGTAGGACAGATTTTTGAAGTGGATCGGGTTTGCAAGAATTACTTTGCGAAGGATAAGGATGGGACTAAGCACTCATTTATTTAGAGGGATCGTATGATTGGATTGACAAAGAAGCGACGCGGAATGTGCTGCGGCTGCACTGAGTAGGTTGTACGGTGTTGAGAACGGTACAGAACTTGTATGTATGTGGGTAGCTGACTAGCTGATGGTAGCAGGACGCGACTCAGGGCAGTGGATGAGGTGAGGGAATGGCTTACCAGTGAAAATATGTTCAATACGTTGGTTGCACTACATCGCGTTGGTTGTTTAACATGGTAATGTTCATGAGGAGCACAACAGCGTACTGGTATAGGCATCGAAGTGTTGGGAGAGGACTGACCGAGTTTGCAGTTGAGACAATTGATGCTTGCGAGGGTTAGATATCCGAGTTAGATATCCGAGTTAGATATCCGAGTTAGAGATCCGAGTTATATAAGGTGTTGTATAACAGCGTAGTGAGACGTTCGTAGAAGGGCGATACCAGCGCAATCACTGTTGGCCTAACCTAAGAGTTATGGGGCTGAGTGTACTGTTTTCAGTACCAGAGTTAGGATGTGACTAGAGATGGGGCCGTGTAAGCGAAGGTGACCGTTTGAGTAGATGAGAGGTGAGAGATTTGAGAGGCGCCGAAGGGCAAGTTGTGGTGTTTAACTTTGGCTTCGAAAACGGTAGTTGTTGGTATAAAGGAGTAGTTGTTCCGACTGTGCATTGCACAGCAGATTCGTAGAAGCCATTGTCGAATCCAGCAGTGTTTCCTCTTGGCTGCAATCACATTCTTAAATATTATTTAGTACCAAACGAAATTGGGGGAGCGATACATGGAGTACTTTTAGCAACTGAACGAAGAAAGTTGAATAAAATAAAGTTGAAATGTGTAAGAAGCATGTCGGGCATGGGTCGGGTGGATAGAAGGAAAAATGTTCTTGTGTGTATCAATACAAGTGTCTGCCAGATTTGATGTGTTATGAGGGTGTTTAAAAAATTACTCAAAAGTATACTCGTTGGAGGGACTCTATGAAGAAGGCATTGAATGGCAGGTGCGTGGGTAGGAAGCAAGTGACCACGCTAAGGATAGAAGACAACCAAGAATTAGTGAATGGGGGAGTTCAACGAGGACCTGAAAAAATGGCCGCCTTTACCCGGAGCATTCTAAAGACCAGCCGTGTGCGGGGTGGAACCAGACCTCTCCCGGACAAACCCTTCCGAGCTAAAACACTATAAATTATGAGTGTGTGAGCGAATGATGATTAGTGATTTGATCTTCGTGCCGTCGGGCGCCTGCTGTGGACGGGACAGTGTACGTATGTGTTTTGTGCTTCTAATAATATAGAAGATAATGCCTACTTAAAAGTGGTTTGAACTTACTGGACCTGTACCAGGTGTTGCTACCCAGTTCTGCGACAAGAAGACCCTGACCAGCCGTCCCCCCTAACAGGAGGTGACACTTCCCTCCGCTGGTGTAGGTGGCGGCCCTGCAGCCCAGTTGAACGAAACACTTCATCTTGCACAAGCCTGGACGAGACATAGAATGCCAATAAAGACAGGGGTGTAAGAATAATAATGTGAGACTAGTTGAAATTGGTTGCAGCTGTCTGATCGCGCGGTATGCACAGTATCATATGAGATGACTATAAAACGTCCACCTTTAATAACACCAACCTAAGAGGAAGTCCAATTTTTAGTCACACCCTTGTTTATCGCTAAATCCATCAGAAGCAACCATATATTGGATCAGCGTAATCAAGCTCAACTTATTTGGTCTCCATTTTTTTCGCTCCATCCTATATAACGTCAATTTTTTAAGCTCCAGCCACAATCGATTACAGACGGCTTCATTGCGTGACGAAAGCGGACAAAAAGTAGACGTTATTTCGGATGGAGGTTGTTTCGGATGGAGCTTAAAAAGATGGACGTTATATAGGATGGAGCTTAGAAAAATAGCCGTTATATAGGATGGGGCAAAAAAGAAATGGAGATTATATAGGATGGAGCGAAAAAAATGGACGGCTTATGGGATAGATGGTAAATTTTTTGAAGCAAAATAAATTAAGATTGTACAATTTGATGCAGCGCCCGATTGATTAAGGAAAATTGGCGTTAAATACGATTGACGTTTTCTTTTCGATTCTACTCAGAGTTAGTCTTAGTTGGTTTGATCTTATTTTGTTGATAATCTATAGCCTCCCCTATCAAATAGCACCACAGTCTTATAAATGCATCACTGTATGACAAACTGTGAATTACAGAAAGCAATATGGTACATCGATGAAACAATAGGAAATAACTATGTATCAATAGGGTATAGCTATGCTACTGTAGAGTACAGCTATGCAACAATCAGGTATAGCTAAGCAACAATAAGGCATAGCTATGCAACAATAAGATATAGCTATGCAACAATAAGATATAGCTATGTTACTATAGGGTATAGCTATGCAACAATAAGGTGTAGCTATGCAACGATGAGGTATAACTATGCAACAATAAGGTATATCTATGTAAGAATAGGGTAGAACTATGTATCAATAGGGTATAGCTACGCAACAATAAGGTGTAGCTATGTAACGTTCGGGTATAGCAATGAAACAGCAGAGTATGGCTATGTAACTGTAGGTTATAGTTAGGTAACAATAGAGTAAATATAGCTATGTCCCAGTAGGGTGTAGCTATGTATTAGTAGGGTATAACAATGTAACAGTAGGGTGTCGCTATGTAACAGTAGGGTATAGCAATGTAACAGTAGGGTGTCGCTATGTAACAGTAGGGTATAGCAATGTAACAGTAGGGTATAGCAATGTAACAGTATGGTGTAGCTATGTAACAGTAGGGTATACCAATGTAACAGTAGGGTGTAGCTATGTAACAGTAGAATATAACTAATTAACTCGCATAAAGTTTGTTGCATTACTCATGGAACAGTCGAATGGAAAATATTGTCTAATCACATCTAACACACGAGTGATCTTAACTGATAGCCTTCGCTCAGAATAGCTAAAACCAACATTAGCAAGTGAAGGCATTTATTCGTGAACAAAATTTAGAAGACGGTTAGCGGGTTCGAATTCCGAGGTATGGTTAAAAGCGATAGAAATGCATGATTTGTATTTTTTTAATTAACATAATCGTATTCATTCAGAGAAGCGATATGACTAGAAATACATGAATGTGTGTTTACCCCTACAATTCACCATGGACATCGCATCGTTGGGAAAATATGTTATGGAGAATTGTTGGTTCAGTAAAGCTGTGTTATTCGGGCATTTTTGGAGCTATTCAGATCTATGACCTTGATTGCAATCTAGTTCTATCATGGTGGGCCGGATTGATAGTAGACTTTACACGCGAGCAGACGATTAAAGGAACAAAAAATTCGGTGAGCATTGGGTAGCCACAAAAATACCGCTCAAGTGGATACCAGAAAACCGCTCAAATGAATACAAGAAAACCTTAGCTCCAGCAAAAACTTACGTTTTCTGAGTTCAGGTCCATCACTGTTGTCTGTGTTATTGTAAGGTCTTCTGTTATCGATGGTAACTTCTTCTACAGAAGAACGTGCTCTGTATCGAAATTTATAATTCAGATTTTGCTGAAACGTAACATTTTTTATTGACCATGTGCTTCATTTTCTCTGTTATTGGTGTCTCTATGACAAAAATGCATCCTAAACAGGTAAAAGTGAGCGAAGAAAGAACTATTTCTCGTTGCTACAGCAATCAATGTTGTTTACTCCTAATCTAGTACGTATAAGCCATTATAATAAATTCGTGAATGCATTCGTTTAACAATTACAGCAGTGTCCTCTTCAACACGCATGTAAAACAGTGTCGACAAATCTCTCTTCGTCGCTGATCATTGAAGCTGACTTAGCGCGATGATGGTGAGTAGATATCACACCATGACACCTACTATTGGTGGCAAAGTGAGAAAGCACCAAATAAAGAGATGGATATGAACGTGACGAGATGACCAATATTCTTTCGCCCTAACTCTAGTCGTAAGTGGACGAAGCCAAGAATTATATAATATTTTCAAACAAAAACAAGTGCAGCCTCGATCAGTCTTATGTAAAAAATTAGATCTATTTTTATATACGAACAGGACACCGGAACGAACCCTATTTGAATTACCCACCGAGAGCCTTCCACATCGTATCTACGCAAAGATGTCGGGCATGCATCCCCTAAACTTTTTTAAAACTTTTTATCATGGTTTCTTTCCAAACATAAAAGTCGAGTTTCTTCGTTTAAATAAAATAAACTTCCAATAATTTCCCTCGCAGACTAGCTAATGCTTGGTGTTTCACTTCACTATATTTCCCTCTCAGACGAGCTAATGCTTGGTGTTTCACTTCACTATATTCCTTCCCTCTCAGACAAGCTAATGCTTGGTGTTTCACTTCACTATATTTCTTCTCAGACGAGCTAATGCTTGGTGTTCCACTTCACTATATTCCTTCCCTCTCAGACGAGCTAATGCTTGGTGTTTCACTTCACTATATTTCTTCCCTCTCAGACGAGCTAATGCTTGGTGTTCCACTTCACTATATTCCTTCCCTCTCAACAAACTAATGCTTGGTGTTTCACTTTGCTATATTCCTTTTTACTTGACGACACTTTCATTTCCCTCTCAGACGAGCTAATGCTTGGTGTTTCACTTCACTATATTCCTTAAAACTTGACGACATTTTCATTTCTCTCTCAGACGAGATAATGTT
Source organism: Gammarus roeselii (assembly GCA_016164225.1). Lineage (NCBI taxonomy): Eukaryota > Metazoa > Arthropoda > Malacostraca > Amphipoda > Gammaridae > Gammarus > Gammarus roeselii. Next base: position 7,566 of record SDVV010031997.1, read on the forward strand.
TGGTGTTTCACTTCACTATATTTCTTTCCTCTCAGACGAGCTAATGCTTGGTGTTTCACTTTGCTGTATTCCTTTCCTCTCAGACGAGCTAAAGCTTGGTGTTTCACTTCACTATATTCCTTTTAACTTGACGACACTTTCATTTCCCTCTCATACGAGCTAATGCTTGGTGTTTCACTTCACTATATTCCCTCTCAGACGAGCTAGTGCTTGGTGTTTCCCTTTGCTGTATTCCTTTCCTCTCAGACGAGCTGAAGTTTGGTGTTTCACTTCACTATATTTCTTTTAACTTGACGACACTTTCATTTCCCTCTCAGACGAGCTAATGCTTGGTGTTTCACTTCACTATATTCCCTCTCAGACGAGCTAGTGCTTGGTGTTTCACTTCAAAACTTGACGACCCTTTCATTTCCCTCTCAGACGAGCTAATGCTTGGTGTTTCACTTCACTATATTCCTTTTAACTTGACGACACTTTCATTTCCCTCTCAGACGAGCTAATGCTTGGTGTTTCACTTCACTATATTCCCTCTCAGACGCGCTAGTGCTTGGTGTTTCACTTCGCAACTTGACGACCCTTTCATTTCCCTCTCAGACGAGCTAATGCTTGGTGTTTCACTTCGCTATATTCCTTTTAACTTGACGATACAGTAATTGAAAACGCAAGCACTTCTCTTGTCTACAGAGGAATTGTTGTTGAGACTATTCACGACCGGCGCTCAACTTTCTCGTGTGATTGTACAGGAAGCCTTTTCACGAGTAAAATTTTGCATACAATACCAAATGGAACACACTGTTAAATGTTACCCGTCCAAAAAAACACTAGGAAATGGTGTCGTCATAGAGGCTCCTTTCCTTACAGAATGCATTAGTCAATGAGCTTCGTGCCTCACTCCTGTATCATGACTGAGCTGTGGCTATCCTGCACTAGTTGTTTGCAATCATAGTAGCAGTGACGCGCTCCAAGATTAGGCCCCAACCTTCTATATCCTGCACTAGTTTTTTGTAATCATAGTAGCAGTGACGCGCTCCAAGATTAGGCCCCAACCTTCTATATCCTGCACTAGTTGTTTGTAATCATAGTAGCAGTGACGCGCTCCAAGATTAGGCCCCAACCTTCTATATCCTGCACTAGTTGTTTGTAATCATAGTAGCAGTGACGCGCTCCAAGATTAGGCCCCAACCTTCTATATCCTGCACTAGTTGTTTGTAATCATAGTAGCAGTGACGCGCTCCAAGATTAGGCCCCAACCTTCTATATCCTGCACTAGTTGTTTGTAATCATAGTAGCAGTGACGCGCTCCAAGATTAGGCCCCAACCTTCTATATCCTGCACTAGTTGTTTGTAATCATAGTAGCAGTGACGCGCTCCAAGATTAGGCCCCAACCTTCTATATCCTGCACTAGTTGTTTGTAATCATAGTAGCAGTGACGCGCTCCAAGATTAGGCCCCAACCTTCTATATCCTGCACTAGTTGTTTGCAATCATAGTAGCAGTGACGCGCTCCAAGATTAGGCCCCAACCTTCTATATCCTGCACTAGTTGTTTGTAATCATAGTAGCAGTGACGCGCTCCAAGATTAGGCCCCAACCTTCTATATCCTGCACTAGTTGTTTGTAATCATAGTAGCAGTGACGCGCTCCAAGATTAGGCCCCGACCTTCTACCACAAATCCTACCTAATTGGAAAGTTGAGAAATCTAAAATGCATATGTCCACGTCTCCTACTGAACTCATTCGCTCAAACTCACACTCACACTGGGTGAAGCTTCCACGGAAGTGAACGTAGAAGCTATGCACTTCTCCAACTAAGCCCCGTCCACCAAAATCACATGAAAAGTTATTTTTCAACGGAAGGCATGTAAGTACCTGAAAGTTCTATCCATAAGTGCCCAGATAAACTCCACCTCCAAAAGTTACACTGGCATGCCTCCACATTGCTCTCATCCCTCATGCCTTGCTATACTACCCCTCTGGAAGTTGCTCTGGAAAGAGTACATTGTGCCCTCCTCCCTTGCTATTCAACCCCTCAGGAAGTTACACTGGAACGCCTCCACGGTGCTCTCATCCCTCATCACTGGCTATACTACTCTTCTGGAAGTTACACTGGAACGCCTCCACGGTGCTCTCATCCCTCATCACTGGCTTTACTACTCTTCTGGAAGTTACACTTGAACGCCTCCGCGGTGCTCTCATCCCTCATCACTGGCTATACTACTCTTCTGGAAGTTACGCTGGAACGCCTCCACGGTGCTCTCATCCCTCATCACTGGCTATACTACTCTTCTGGAAGTTACGCTGGAACGCCTCCACGGTGCTCTCATCCCTCATCACTGGCTATACTACTCTTCTGGAAGTTACACTGGAACGCCTCCACGGTGCTCTCATCCCTCATCACTGGCTATACTACTCTTCTGGAAGTTACACTGGAACGTCTCCACGGTGCTCTCATCCCTCATCACTGGCTATACTACTCTTCTGGAAGTTACACTGGAACGTCTCCACGGTGCTCTCATCCCTCATCACTGGCTACACCACTCTTCTGGAAGTTACGCTGGAAAGCCTCCAAAAGGTTGTCATCTCTCATCCCCTGCTCTTCTCCCCCTCCGCAAGTTACTCTGGACAATCACCAAATTGCTCTCGCCCCCACAGTGTTCTCATGCCGAGTCTCCTGCTAAACTCCTCCTCTTAATGATACACTGGAAAATTCCCCAGGGCTCTCCCCCATCCCCAGTGCTCTCAAACCGTGTCTCCTGCTAAACTCCTTCTTTTGAAGGTACTGAAGGAAGTCCCCACAGTGCTCTCGACACCATTGTGATCTCTTCCAGAGTCTCCTGCTAAAATCTTCTTCCTAAAGTTGCACTGGAAAGTCCCCACGGTGCTTTCGCCCTAACAGTGTTCTCAACCTGTGTCTTCTGCAATACTCCTCCTCCCAAAGTTACAATAGAAAGTTGCCACAATGCTCACGTCCCCCAAAGACCTCTCGTCCTTTGCATCGTGCTTATATATACTCCGGCTCCGGAAGTGACATTGGAAACTCATCACAGTGCTCTCGCTCCCACAGGGCTCGCGTCCTTCGTCTCCTGCTTAACTTACTCTCCCAAACTCACACTGGCTGTTGGCCTTCACGGTGACCGCTTCCTCCGTCTCCTGCTATACTTCCTCTCACAAACTCACACTGGCTGTTGGCCTCCACGGTGATCGAGTCCTGCATCTCCTGCAAAACTTCCTCTCCCAAACTCACACTGGCTGTTGGCCTCCACGGTGATCGCATCCTTCGTCTCCTGCAAAACTTCCTCTCCCAAACTCACATTGGCTGTTGGCCTCTACGGTGATCGCGTCCTTCGTCTCCTACAAAACTTCCTCACCCAAACTCACACTGGCTGTTGGCCTCCACGGTGATCGCATCCTGCATCTCCTGCAAAACTTACTCTCCCAAACTCACACTGGCTGTTAGCCTCCACGGTGATCGCGTCCTTCGTCTCCTGCAAAACTTCCTCACCCTAACTCACACTGGCTGTTGGCCTCCACGGTGGTCGCATTCCCTTTGATCGTCGTGTCCGTCATGACTTCGAAGAGCCTCCCGTCCACCGCGGCCCAGCAGGCGGTGAGGAGCAGCAACACACGGGGCAACATAGCGCAGCGGAGAGCGCCACGGATGAACGCCAGTGATGGGCGTCAGTGATGGGCGTCAGTGATGGGCGTCAGTGATGGGCGTCAGCAGCGGGCGCTAACAATGGTTGGCAGTGGCGGGCACTAGAGATTGATAAACATCTGGTACAGTGGGAAGAGATAAGATCGTTAAACATATAGACTGTTACTTCAAATGTGATGGAATATGAATTTTAATCCTAGCAATTAAATACCCGAAGATAGTCCTCATATCGATTAAATCTGTCCGAATCAAGGAATGTAT
>SDVV010031998.1:0-11480 GCA_016164225.1 Gammarus roeselii
TATCATGCTGGGCTGAATGCAGCATGGCCTCTGCTCCCCTCACGCATTATTGTTTGAATATCATGCTGGGCTGAATGCAGCATGCCTCTGCTCCCCTCACGCATTATTGTTTGAATATCATGCTGGGCTGAATGCAGCATGCCTCTGCTCCCCTCACGCATTATTGTTTGAATATCATGCTGGGCTGAATGCAGCATGGCCTCTGCTCCCCTCACGCATTATTGTTTGAATATCATGCTGGGCTGAATGCAGCATGACCTCTGCTCCCCTCACGCATTATTGTTTGATCGTGCTGTGTTGTTCGGCCCCTCACAGCAACTTAGTGCAACCTGATCATTGCTATGCGTGGTAAACAAACACTAAACCTCTTTAGGTATAAACATTTTATCAGGCCGTGCTGCGAGTCATTTAAGAAAATGGGATTCCACAATTTCTCATCCATGGTTGCTCGATTCCTAATTTGGTGTGAGTTTCAGTTCTTTCCTCTTCAAAACATTCCATTCCAAAGCTTGATAATTTGAGTGTTGCACGGGCATGTATAACCGAAACCTTTGATATTCGTCTTTAATCGTTTACAAAGGCATGTATATCATAATATTTGAAGAGCTTTCCTAGGAGGTGCGGAGTTGCTTTGTCCAGCAACGATCCTTTAAAATCGGTCATGATTACGTATAAACTCTACACATCAAACTACAATTATTCATTGCTTTCGTCTATAGTTGGAGGATTCGACCATCCATCTATTCATCTATTAGACCATATATTCATCAGCCAATTTATTCAGCCCCCAATTCATGCACGCACTCATCCAGTAGATCATCCATTCATTCACTAAATGACAGTGCCCACCCACCCATCAAGTCTACTCATCCACATACATGCTCATCTATCCTCATCTGTCTACTGTATGCCCTCGTCTGCCGTCAGATTTCCTAAGTTACATTAACATATTTTTAGAAAGAAATTTGTGAACCTCGAAAGTTGAAGTTTCTGTTAAAAATCCGCTAACTTTTCAAAAACTTTCACCTTATTTGGAAACAATGTTCTTGGCTGCACAGGTTTCAGAAAATAACCTCTCTTAATAGTTTTTTAATTGCACCTGTTGAAGAGTGTGCTAACTAGGTCCTGGTATCTTGTTGTCATCGACTGAGCTCCTGTTTCAGTAAGAATGCCATTGAATATATAGTGTGGTTAAATTACTTCTCACCCAGCAAATTATAACAGGAAAATTACGACGAAATATTAGGATTCGGGAGGGGCACTCTAATAAAAGGGTGCAGGAATTAGGATCACTCTCCTCGTGGGATGCAGTGACTAGGATTACTCTCCTCGTGGGATGCAGTGACTAGGATTACTCTCCTCGTGAGATGCAGTGACTAGGATTACTCGCCTCGTGGGATGCAGTGACTAGGATTACTCTCCTCGTGGGATGCAGTGACTAGGATTACTCTCCTCGTGGGATGCAGTGACTAGGACTACTCTCCTCGTGGGATGCAATGACTAGGATTACTCTCCTCGTGAGAGGCAGTGACTAGGATTACTCTCCTCGTGGGATGCAGTGACTAGGATTAATCTCCTCGTGGGATGCAATGACTAGGATTACTCTCCTCGTGGGATGCAGTGACTAGGATTACTCTCCTCGTGGGATGCAATTACTAGGACTACTCTCCTCATGGGATGCAGTGACTAGGACTACTCTCCTCGTGGGATGCAGTCACTAGGATTACTCTCCTCGTGGGATGCAATGACTAGGATTACTCTCCTCGTGGGATGCAATGACTAGGATTACTCTCCTCGTGGGATGCAATGACTAGGGTTACTCTCCTCGTGGGATGCAATGACTAGGATTACTCTCCTCGTGTGATGCAGTGACTAGGATTACTTTCCTCGTGGGATGCAATGACTAGGACTTCTCTCCTCGTGGGATGCAATGACTAAGACTACTCTCCTCGTGGTATGCAGTGACTAGGACTACTCTCCTTGTGGGATGCAATGACTAGGACTACTCTCCTCGTGGTATTCAGTGACTTAGACTACTCTCCTCGTGGTATGCAGTGACTAGGACTACTCTCTTTGTGGGATGCAATGACCATAATGAAAACAGAAATTTCAGCATGGTGACGGTTGTGCAATTCTTCTCATCAATAAAAAGAAGGTGATGAACGTCACAATTCATCACCATTTCTTATTGTGTGCTCAGTATAACGCATCCAATTTTAATTACGATTCTATATCATGTGAGTGAAATTTTGTTATATATAGATTAACATGAGTATTGCCATTAAATCAATCGTTTGACTTGTAAGCGCTAGAAGAACATTCAGTGAGCGCCAATTGCCATTTATCCTCTCGGCTGCAAGGATGACGTTTCAATTTCTCAAAGCCGTGCCTTTGAAGTAGCTAATTCACATCAGCTTTTGTTCCGCACTGATGCGATGATTACCACAGTGTAGTCCTGTGATGATCGCCCTCCTCACACGCTCTGGGAGCCGACAGTGCCGGCTTGTAGCACCAGAGGTCGCTAGCGATTAGTGAATGATTCGACATAATGCCGTGAGAGGGCGGGCTTAACAGGAACCGTCAAAGAGAAGGTAAAGGGTGATGGGACAATGGGACTAAAGGGGGGATGGGTCAAAGGACTTGATGAAGAGATGATACGATAAGCGGCTTGCTCTAAGGACAGGTGAAGAGAGGCATCAAGAAGAAGGGTTACATATTACATCCAGTGCTGGTCACGATACTGTATCTAGATACATCCAGTGCTGGACACGATACTGTATCTAGTTACATCCAGTGCTAGGCATGATATTACATATAAATACATCTTATCATAATTTATACAAGTCTCTGCCCATGAATTGAGACAAAGTAATTAGGAAGTACATAGTTACAATATTTGTAATACACTGATTCCAGCTTATGATATCAAAGGAAGGATTGAGAGCATTGAAGGATAAGGAGAGGGGACGGAGAGAAGAGGGAGGTAGGAGAGATCCTGCGAGGATAATTACCTTGGGATTAGTCTATCTGATGATCAGATTCAGCTTCCTACAGGTTCAAATTGATTAATTCAATAGCACTATGAGTGTCATCTTGGGTCGCGACTCTTCTATGTTTGGGGAATCGGGAAAGTAATTTGAGTTTATTCAATATTTGATTCATCTGAAATGTGACGCTTCATCGCCCTGGAATTAAATCGTGATAAGGGAACAAATAATTCGTGTCATTCATCTTAGAGCGAGTGCTAATAGAACTGAGTGCGTTGGAAATTAGTAACTTAGGTGAATTCATTCAATTTAAGTGAATTCGTCCTGGAGATCTTAATTGACGTGTCGGTGCCCTCAGAGAACTTTTAGAACAGCATCAGGATGTTAAGGGAAAATTATCGACCTGAGGTACTAGCAAATGACAACGCAGTGAGGTGACGCTCCCATGATACTGTTTGGCTGTAAGTGGGACGCAAGCCATAGCCAGTCACAGCGAGGTGTGCTCGATCAAATAGATGTATCCGAGTAGGCAATAATACGATAGGGAAAGCTAGATAATTTTTTTAGGGTTTCCTTCATGTCGTTGACCATTACAATTTTCCATCCGACTGGCATCTACCAGTTTCCACAATACGACGTCCCACTGAAAAGACGCACGCGTGCATTACAGAGAAAATCGCATCCCTTGGAGAGAGGAATTATTTCTATTCATACGTTTTGTATACGATTCCTCTATGCAAGTCAGAGTATTGTGTAATTTATTTTACGCAGTACTGTTTTGTATTTCCTCTATGTAAGCAAATGTATTGTGCATATTCCCACTGTGTAAGCCAGTGGCCAAAATTTGTAAACTCGGCTTGATTGATTTTTGCGCGCGGTTGAACGTGCATCGTGTGTACATATGTGACTCTCAAGATGATGATCAATTCATTGAGAATAATTCTCTGTTCTTTCTTCCATACAAAGATGGCTACTTGATTGTAATAAAATTATTGTCAACGATTGTCCCTGAATATTATTAATCGTGATAAGATAAATCCATGAATAAATGTCCCCGCTGGGTGTGTGTTGTCTGGACGGATTCATCAATTGATAATTACTTAAACATTGGGAATAGATAGTGTCCCTTAGCTCGTCGATAAGTCGACTGAGAACTTTCCATCCCTTGATGAATTCGCCAGGCATCCGCTCAAGAAAAATGCCGATGTTGCCACTCGGTGCACTGATGAATATATCACAGCCATTTTCTGACTGTCTAACGTGTGGGATAAGCTAAGCGAGCAAGATACCCATTGATGGGTTGGCATTGAACGAATCCTTCACAGACTAACACCCCATACTAATCATTGATGTAATTCAGCTTTCATGTTCGAACTAACGCATTAAATGTGTGAAACATCGCACTAAGTTCCTCATGATTGGCCGATAATTCACGTTTATAACTTAAGCTCGTAACGCCAGCACAAAACACACATAGAAGAAGGTCTTCCGACGCAGTTATTTATAGACTTTTCCATCTTTATCACCTTAAGGTGCAAACCCTCATCCCTACGTCACAAAAGGGTTTCGGTCTGCCTAAATAGGATTAAACCCCACTCGCTGGGGTGTGAAGATGGCACACCCTGATTCTTTTACAGGTCTTTGCAAACAGGATTAACCGTAGCTTTATTTTATGTTTCACACAGTTTGCGTGTGTAAAGCATGCTTTGTAAAGTTCAATGCCCGAGAATATGTGTCAATTGAAAAGAACCTATAGAAGCTGTTTATAAGCAAAGTAAGCAAATAGTCTGATGAAGATATGTAATTTTAACAGGAATAATTTTCAACATACAAACTCACTCTACGTTTGATTTTGCTACTTTTGATTTCCATCGCTATAGCCACTGTCAATTTTCACTGATTCTAGATGTTTTATTCAAATATTTCAGACAAGATTTCAAAATGCGGCGTGGCCTTTTCAATAATGAAAATATTCTCCTTCAGAAAGTTTGCCGTTTAAAGTACTCGTGAGATGACAGATGCTGAGACGAGACATACCAAGGTGAGTTTCAACCTGGTGTGTATGGGTAAGATGTGTTTTGAAACGTGGAGTGTTAATGGCTTGAGTATTGGCGTGGTCAGGGTTAACGAGATGAGTTGCTGAGTGTGTTTTTCTCTTTTCATGAACCTATAAAATAAATTGTAAGTTCTATTACCATGATGAGAAGTTCCAACCTTAACTTGGTACGTATTAGTACCGGAAGACTCGCAAAGAACGCACACGATTTATTCTCAAAATCTTTTACTACTGATTGAGTGTTATTGTTATCGTTCATTGCTAATGAACAGCACGGCATTGTGTTAGAAATAATTTCGCGAGTGAAATCAAACGAAATCGTCCGTGAAACACAACGAAACACTAAATAGACAACGACTACGAACAGCAATTGCTGACCTGTTCTACCAAACTGTAACCGAATGGTATTTTGTTCTGCAAAGTCAGAAGCCGTGAAATAATATTAAAAATCGCACCTTAAGTCCCTCCTCTCTCAATGAAGCTACTTCTCAGGACAAGCCGGCTCTAAAGTTTCCAGGTCTGGATATTTAAAATGGGTGGTATGTACATTCATTACATAATGAAATTTATAGTTAAATCATCCATACCTGACGGTTGCCAGAGGGCAAAAATAAGTCCTTCATCCATGAGATTCCCCGCTGTATCCTGGTGTTCGTCAGAGTATTCCTCATACCTAGGATTCACATTAAATCAAAGGGTACAATTTTTTAAAGATACGCATTCCGATCACACTTTGAGATTTATAGTTTTATGGAGTAAATCAGACATTCAAATACCTGCCACAGCTGACCTCGTCTGAGGGGCTAGTTTTGGTACGTGGTTTAGAAATCACTCCCGTGCATAGGGTCGGGAGAAATTTGCGTTCAGATATTTGTAGAAGTGTTACTTTCCTTGCATTGCAGCCTAACACAAATGCATTCAAGTAACGAATACAAAATTCAGCCTACACGCATTTTCAGACACTCGACATCAAGGACAACAGTTTTGTTTGACCTTTATTTTAGTTACTGGTGTGGTGTAACTATGACAGTGAATCACTGTAGACACATAATAAATAAATCAAAATGGGCCCTGCAATGCCGTACAAATGAAAAAAAATGAAAGATTCTAACATTTGCAGGACACCGCAAAGGAAGTTTTGATCATTTTGCTGAGTACGCCTCAGTAAACAGGCAGTCTGAAATAAATAAATAACGTTTTCTTTCCTGCCCGGTCGATGAAATATTAGAAAATTTACCTCTCTCATGCGAAAACTCTGGCCATGCGCCTGATAATGCGTGACATGGTCAGTATGCTTCCCTTAAAGTGATACCCTGCATATGAACATAAAATGCATCCTAACAGGAATTCCAGTTCAAGTAAGTTGAAATACTGCGCAGCTTCGCGCATATGCCTTGTGTCGCGGCATATCAACCCTTGTGAGAAAACTCAGGCTACGCACCCGACATCAAGTGGCATTGCCAGTATTCTTTCTTAGAAGAGAAGAGATACCCTGCACATTTCCCTAAATTTCCCACGAACATCAAACCCTATGAAGCAATAAGGGAGGTTTGCAGGTATAGGTTGTATTGGTTTGGAGCCTCTCATGTAGTGAGGGTGCGGTTGTATAGAACTTGGTACCGCGATATACTAAGTTATACAGCTGCTTACATATTTTACCGCATACGGAGGTCTTCTAATTCTGCTGATACTTGCCAACGGACGAGCAGTAGAGAGATACATACCTTTTCTAGGGTATGATGCATTGGTGGAATTTCTATTTTCAGCTGTTAGACTGGATTTTGTTTGGGCCTGAGACTAAAACGCCTTTGCACCAGTCTGTGTACTTCTGAACACGGCTTCGATGGTTCTTCTGTTCCACGTTGACCGACTGTGAGCTGCTCTTTGATTTGAGAGTACAATACCGTTCGTACAAGGCTGCTGCTGCAATAAGTTTTATCTGTTCGTTAGTGTTTAACAAGCCGAGTTTATTAATCAGGGGCGTCACGTGGTCACTCTTCGCAAACCTGTCTTCGTAAGCTGCCTTTGACGTGACGTTCAGGCATACATCGTAAGTAGAGCAACACGTTCTTACACTTTCCCGCATGGTCGGTCTGTGGTTAGACGAATAGTATTTGCGTGTCACTGCCGAGTTCCTCCATACTGCAATAGGCAGCTAACTAAGTAGTTGAACTAATAGATTGGATAAATAGCTAGCATGCTATTTTTGTATATTCGTTCAGTTTGGTTTGAACCCAAGCAAAAATTGAAAATAAACCCCCTGCGTGAACCTTCGAAATGAACTCAATCCTCCAAACATGTTATGAAATAAAGATCAGCAGAACACCGCTAATGCACTAATGTCACTACCCTCACAGGGGCGCAAGCCTACCATAGCACGCGACTCATAGCACCATAGCACTCGTCTCATAGCACCACAACGCTCGTCTCATGGCTCCACAGCACACGTCTCAAAGCACCACAACACTCGCCTCATAGAGCCATTTCACTCGTCTTATAGCACCATAGCACTCGTCTCATAGAACCATAGCACTCGTCTCATAGCACCAAAGCACTCGTCTCATAACATCATAGCACTCGTCTGATGACTCCACAGCACTCGTCTCATAGCACTATAGCACTCGTCTCATAGCCCCATAGCACTCGTCTCACAGCACCACAACACTCGTCTCATGGCTCCACAGAACTCGTCTCATAGCACTATAGCACTCGTCTCATAGCACCATAGCACTCGTCTCATAGCACCACAACACTCGTCTCAAGGCTCTACAGCACTCGTCTCATAGCACCATAGCATTCGCCTCATATAACTATTGCACTCGTCTCATAGCACCATATCATTCGTCTCATAGCACCATAGCACTCGTCGCATAGCCCCATAGCACTCGTCTCATAGAGCCATAGCACTCGTCTCATAGCACTACAACACTCGTCCCATAGCACCATATCATTCGACTCATAGCCCCATAGCATTCGTCTCATAGCCCTATAGCACTCGGCTCTTGCCGTTTAGATTACAGCCGTAGCAGAATTATTGGCCACTGCATCTTAGTAGGGGTTTCTACTTACTCTGTCTCTGGTGTGAAGCTAATCATCGTGGCAGCAATCATAGCCCTCCTTTTGTGTCAGAAACAACAAGCAAGCATAGCACCCCTCCCATACATAGCAGTAGAAGCAGCCATAGCAGTTTTCCCATAGCAGCAGATGCTGCAGCAGCGGCAGATGTTACCCCTCATCTGCATGTTATGAGGGAAGGCAAAAAGCATGGCAGCCGCTATGGAGAGCCCACGCTCTCATGAAGGGGTCATGCCCCGCACCCCCCACCTTCCTCTCCCACGAAGATACGGCGTACTCTCCCCTTCTTCCAGGGCCCCACCCTTCCAGAAACAGCCCCTCTTTCTATAGGGCGCTCCTCGGAAAGGTACAGTCGTGAACAAAGTAATCGTCGATGGTCAAGAGTTGAAGATTACCGCTCAAGAATACTGTTACGCCCTGAGTGGCAAGGAATTTTATCACGCTACTGCGCCATCCACGAGCAGTCGTCCAGTCCACGACCGGCCGTCCCATCTACAATCGGTCGTCTCATCCACGAGCGGTCGTCTCATTCACGAGCGGTCGTCCCATCCACGAGCGGTCGTCCCATCCACAAGCGGTCGTCCCATCCACGACCAGCCGTCCCATCCACGAGCGCGCGTCCCATCTACGAGCAGTCGTCCCATCCACAAGCGGTCGTCCCATCCACGAGTGGTCATCTCATACACGAGCGGTCGTCCCATCCACGAGTGGTCGTCCCATTCAAGAACGGTCGTCCCTTCCACGAGCGGTCGTCCCATCCACGAGCAGACACCTCATCCACGAGCGGTTGTCCCATCCATTAGTGGTCGTCCCACACACGACCAGCCGTCCCATCCACAAGGACGCGTCCCATCCACGAGCGAGCGTCCCATCCACGAGCAGTCGCTCAATCCACAAGCGGTTGTCCCATCCACGAGTGGTCATCCCATCCACGAGCGGTGTCCCATCCACGAGCGGTCGTCCCATTCAAAAACGGTCGTCCCATCCACGAGCAGACGTCCCATCCACGAACGGTTGTCCCATCCATCAGCGGTCGTCCCATTCACAACCAGCGTTCCATCCACGAGCGCGCGTCCCATCCACGAGCGAGCGTCCCATCCACGAGCAGTCGTCCCATCCACAAGCGGTCGTAACATCCACGAGCGGTCATCCCATTCAGGAACGGTCGTCCCATCCACGAGCAGTCGTCCCATCCACGAGCGGTAGTCCCATCCACGAGCAGACGTCCCATCCACGAACGGTCATCCCATCCACGAGCGGTTGTCCCATCCACGAGCAGACACCTCATCCACGAATGGTTGTCCCATCCATTAGCGGTCGTCCCATCCACGACTAGCCGCCCCATCCACGAGCGCGCGTCCCATCCACGAGCGAGCATCCCATCCACGAGCAGTCGCTCAATCCACAAGCGGTCGTCCCATCCACGAGTGGTCATCCCATCCACGAGCGTTGTCCCATCCACGAGCGGTCGTCCCATGCAAAAACGGTCGTCCCATCCACGAGCAGACGTCCCATCCACGAGCGGCTGTCCCATCCATCAGCGGTCGTCCCATACACACAACCAGCCGTTCCATCCACGAGCGCGCGTCCCATCCACGAGCGCACGTCCCATCCACGAGCAGTCGTCCCATCCACAAGCGGTCGTAACATCCACGAGCGGTCATCCCATTCAGGAACGGTCGTCCCACCCACGAGCGGTCGTCCCACCCACGAGCGGTCGTCCCATCCACGAGCAGACGTCCCATCCACGAATGGTCATCCCATCCACGAGCGGTCGTCCAATTCCCGCCCGGTCGTCCCATCCACAACCGGCCGTCCTATCCACGATCGGGCGTTCCATCCACAAGCGGTCGTTCCATCCACGAGCGGTCGTCCCATCCACGAGCGGTCGTTCTATCCACGATTCGCCGTCCCATCCCCAACCAGCCGTCCCATCCACGAGGGTCGTCCCATCCACGAGCGGTCTTCCCATCCACGAGCGGTCATCCCATCCACAAGCGGGCGTCGCATCCACGAGCGGTCGTCCCATCCACGAGCGGTCGTCCCATTTACGAGAGGGCGTCCCATCCACGAGCGGTCGTCCCATCCGCGAGCGGTCGTCCCATCCACGAGCGGTCGTCCCATCCACGAGTGGTCGTCCCATCCATGAACGTCCATTCTTCCTGGTACAACAACGGAAGAAAATCCAATCCCGATCCACGATTCGCCTAATTCTTCATTTAAATATTTTGCGACTGATTCAAACTATGTAAGAATACAGTTCACAGAATTCATCTAGAGCCTAGATTAAGATATAATACGAAAAATTTCATCGTGAAAACATAAGTATTCTTGATTTCTAAGTTATAGATTGTTGAAAATTACCGTTTCGACGAACAAATATTTACAGGAGCAACCACCTTCCATCTCATCTCTCGAATTTTCACTATCCAATTTCCTGTCGATATTCAGCCGGCTAATGATCCATTTTGACCCTTAGTGTATATTGTGGGTTGATTATTATTACGTGATGAGTGCGTTGAATTAAAATGCTCTTTAATCTAAGAATTCCGTAGGTTATTTCTTTGACTTTAATCCCAACTTCCAAGCCTGTCCTTTCTCCAAGTAACCTCCATCAAGATCACATCATTTCAACCTGGGTCGTACCTGATCTCAACAACATTTCCCCTCGTTCAAGTCCAGACTTCTCGTAATCAATGCTCTGATCTTTTCACATCTAAACTACTGCCCTACCATATGGAGTACGTGCACGAAAACATTCCTCTCAGACATTCAACGTTGCATAAACTTCACCGCTAGAGTAGCTCACGATGGGAACTTTAGAAAGAGCGATCACGTGACACCAATTCTCAATAAACTGAGGTGGCTGAACATCCAGGAACGACTAGAGCTGAGTGAAGCAATATGAGTTCTTAAAATTCAGACCAAGCTTTCTTGTTCACTATTTTAGGTCCAACAAGTTTCAACAAGAAGCTTCCAGCTGGCATTCCGAATTGCGCAACCGTATCTTCTTTCAAGCAGAAATATACCACTCTATTGCTTGCCCGCACGCAGGGGCAGGCAGAGTCAAACAATTGTTGATGATTAACACGAAACTGGTAACATAAAACTATATTTTCCAGCTCGCTCAGAGCATCAACACCATCACCCTGCCAACAAGACACAAACATAACCTCACATACTATGTTCCTCTGATCTCTCTTTGTATCTGTCTTCAAACAAATGGTAACTGCCAACTCAAACACGGCTGGACTGCTGCCGAATCCTGCAATTTCACCTCAGCGTGCTCTTCCCCTATAGACTTTTATTATTCTTATTATGCTAGTTAATCTGATTTCATGTTCATTTTGTACATATACAAT
>SDVV010031999.1:0-11480 GCA_016164225.1 Gammarus roeselii
TTGCATTAACGACTCGCCCGCCTATGCATTAACGACTCGCCCGCCTTTGCATTAACAACTCGCCCGCCTTTGCATTAACGACTCGCCCGCCTTTGCATTAACGACTCGCCCGCCTTTGCATTAACGACTCGCCCGCCTTTGCATTAACGACTCACCCGCCTTTGCATTAACGACTCACCCGCCTTGGCATTAACAACGTGCCCGCCTTGGAATTGCAGTAGTTTCCACCCTGGCATTACCGACGCGCCCGTCTTAGCACTTCCGATGCGCTCACGCCAATGCCCACCTTGACCTCTACTGATGCGCCCGCCTCGGGCAGCAGCCACCCTCTGGCCTCAGCTCAGTCACCTTCTTGTTAGTTATGCAAAGCTCGGTCGTCATCTTTCTCAAGCATTTTCTTGTCATGGTAATGACCCGTCGCTGTCCTGCTTAGCCCTCTTGGCGGTATTAGGAGGCTCCCCTTCCGGCTGTTGTCCGGCTGTTTCGCCCTAGGTGTAATGTCAGCTGTTTCACCTGGAGGCAGCGCGCTTGGGCAGGCGCTTTATTATGAACCGACCTTGACGCTGTTGTCCGGATAACTCCTTATGTCGCTCGTCTGAGGCCATGCGTAAATGTTTGTTATGACGGTCGTCTTCAGTCTCTGTATGCTAAGGTCTATCTTGCGTCACGGGCCTACTCTGATCGACAGGCCCTGGTCCCAGGGTGAATAAGTGCTTTTGAGGTGACGGCATACGGCCTTGGACCTGCTGTCGCTGGGAGTTGAAATTGCTCCGTAGTCGTGATACGGCTAAAGACTACGTGGGACAGAGCGTGCACTAGCCGCCTCTGGTAGTGTAAATGCTCGCACCATCTAAAAATATGCCTCTCGGACGCCCCATCATATTCACCACCGCCTGTCGCTAACCAACCATTGTAGCGACCTCCTGTTATTTATGTTCACTTGGAGACTTTATTTATTGTTCTATGATGCATCGGTGCTGAAGTGCGTTTCTGATAATGTAGCCCAATTGGTGTCGAATGCTAGTATGCATCGACATGAAATGCGGGAACATGCGACCAACTGTGACATGCTTAGAAATTCAGACCGTGCCGTAACAGTTTCGCCTGTAGGCTGTTCTATCTTTAGCGGAGCCTCAATAAATGAACAATAAATTGCAGATCTCATTTGAAGAAGGCAAACATTTCCAGCAACCAACGTTTTCTCGTTAGCTAACTCGAGTGCTTTCCTGGTCGACCTTAATCTGCAAACTACCCCCAACTGTGGAGAACTCTATACTTCTGAGTACAACTGGCAGGTGAATGGGCACCCAAACAAATGAATGTCACTGCAAGAGTTGACAAGGTCATGCAGCTAAGAACTAAGCGAGAGCTACGCTGTAGCCTGCCGGCACACAGCGTCACCATTATCCTGGCCAATTTCTTGAAATATGAATTAATGTTCGAAGCATTTTAATACTAACTCGCCTCTAAACTGTGCCTGGTAATAAAAGAAGAGCTGTTCATAAGAACCCGCCATGGGTTCTACTTAGCCGATACCCATCTCATTGGTGCTGCACTGTCTTCGGAGCTACAAAAATGATGACGTGTTATGGGTTCTTCCACTTTGTGTACGAGCTACTGAAATGTGGGGGTCTTGTCCGTGGACTCACATTGGCGGCTGGTATTGGTTCCCAAGATGACTTAGTTACGGTCTGAACAAGTTTGTAGGAGTCCTCTGACTGGATCGGAAATAGTCTAACTTGGTCACTGTTGTTACTATGGATATGTAATGGTACAGGCTGCTTGGTTTAAGGGTCATAATATGCAACAGATATTGGCCATTTCAATGGACTACAGTTTCTACGCCAGTTTAAAAAGTGTTCTCTGATCATCATCTCTACTGACGCCACAACATTTTACGCAACCAATCTAATGCAGTTTGTAAGTCTTCAGATGGAATCCCTTGCTACCATACTCCATCCCAATGGCTATTTGAACTGAATATTTTGATCTAACGGTCATGTTTAATGAGAGATGCAAGGACGGTGACAGCTGTGAGACAGCGTTCTCATGTCAACGTGTTGACGTGACAAGCATTGCATCTGCAGTTCAGAGATGATTACCTCGTCAACCTTGTAGGCCGCTCAATCCTGTTAATTGATTCTCCTTTACCTCCTCCCCTGATTTTTCATCTCCCCTGATTTATAAGTCCTCGTCCGATCCTTCTTAATACTTTCCTCACCCCGCCTCCCTTGAATCCATGCTCCACGCCCCTTTTCTCGCCCCACCTCTCCCCACCACCACATTCCCTCTCATCTCACCCCATGTAGCTCTGTCAGCATTTGCCATTCCCCTCCCTCAACTCCTTCTTGCCTCCTTTCCCCCCCGCTCTCCACCCTCTACGTTGTCCCTCCTCGTTTCCCTCGTTTATTCTTATTGTTTACTCCCCATCAACGATTATTGCCTTCCAGACAGTTTTTAGAAAATGTGCTGGTGAAGCGAGTGTTAATGTATTGCCCAAGTGCTGTTGAGGGACTGGGTCGCTCTCTATTGTTCTGCTCTTGATTCTTGCCAATCATAAGCTGTTCATCTGAGGACGGCAATATATTGAGGGATTTTATTGAAAGGGGGAAATTAGTTATTGTTGCTCATGTGTTTAAAGAGTGAGTGTCTGTGATACGTTGATTCGCAAGTACTACGTTGCTTGATGCACAGCGCTATACGCTCGTGCAGTCCTATTGTGTCTGAGTGGTACTGCGTCTGTGTTTGAAGGCCCTTGACACCGGCAGTCGTGTTGGCTGCTCCATCCACAGGTCTCACTTCTCACTATGCATTATCTGGCCTCTTCATAGCGTCGTCAGTGTTGACATAGTGTCTTCTCTGTCTTCTGTTGATGCAGTTCCAGCAGCAGACACGTCAGTGTTGACATAGTGTCTTCTCTGTCTTCTGTTGATGCAGTTCCAGCAGCAGACACGTCAGTGTTGACATAGTGTCTTCTCTGTCCTCTGTTGATACAGTTCCAGCAGCAGACACGTCAGTGTTGACATAGTGTCTTCTCTGTCCTCTGTTGATGCAGTTCCAGCAGCAGACAGAAGTCTCCGCCTACTGCGCTTGTTTCTTCTTACCCGCTCTTTGTGCTGCGTTCGCTCAATGATCTTCATTAATTATTTTTTATCTTATAGACACTTGTCTCGCTACTGATGTTTGTAAGAAGGTTGCTGGTTCCGACCGTTGGTCCCCCACTTGTTCCCCCGACCGTTGGTCCCTCACTTGTTCCCGCTGATCATTACAGTCGCAACGGTTTCGCCTCATTGCTCCTGGATAGGCCAATCCTCATCAGCGGCCCGTTCCCTCTTTGCTTAAACTCACGTCGGTGAATTGGGCCGTGCGCCCATTTGATTCTGCTCTTTTACCTACATAACGTTCTATCTTCATGCCACCAATGTTTCTGCTGACTAACCTAAGTTTCTTTCAGTCCGCCAGTGTAAGTCTCTTTTCACTAGCATTTTCAGTACTTGTCGGTTACGTGTACGCGGTAGTTAACTCGTTAAATAACTTAACATTATAGGTGTTTACTTTCTATGGTTCCTCCCTGGCATTCACGTCCGTAACTAGCGATATCATTCGAGTTGTTCCTCGTTCGCCGCGCACCAATATATTTTAATACAATAAATAGTGGCGTACACCTGACCTGCAAGCACCTTGATTTCTTCACTATGCTAGCTACCGTCTCTCCTCCATTTATTAGTGTACATTTCTTGTTGGCCCCTGCCCAACCCACGGTATCATGAATGAGAAGGTAAAAGCAGTCTGAGGGGCTAGACCCCTCTTGCTTGCGTCATAGGTAAAGACGGTAGCTGCAGTGGGAGGTGCCGGACTCCTCTTCTTTGCGCGATAGATAGACAGTAGCATTAGTGGGAGGGGCCGGACCCCCCCCTTCCTTGCGTCATAGGTGAAGGTAGCAGCAATGGGAGGGGCCGGACCCCCCCCTTCCTTGCGTCGTAGGTGGAGAAGGCATCTGCAATTATGAGTTGGGTCTCTCTAGCTGACGTCTTAGGCGCAGCAGGAACATTTTGCCCCTCCCACTGCGACTACCTTCTCCTTTACTCTACCGTTGCCGTACGCATCATCCCGTAATACTCCTTCTCCTCCGTGGTCAGTCAGCCCAATCTCTCCCAAAGCCCTCTGGCTGTGAGGTGGCTCCTCTGATCATAAACTTAGTTGGTGGGGATCGAGTGCTCGGAAGGCGCCTAATTCCCTGCGCTGTTGGGGGCGCGTGCTCCGCATCACCGCCGCCGCTACCCTCATGCCTCGCTGAACCGGCTACTGTTGCCTCCTGTGATGAGACCGAAGCCCTAGGCTTCACTTGTGTAAAAGCTCGCTGAGGGACTCCGGGCTAGGGCTCTTCCTGATTTGTAGAACTGACTTATGTAATTGGTGAATCAGGAGTTGGTTTTCTCGATTAATTGACAAATTTAAAGCAAACCTAAACAATTGCTCCAATTTGGGCGGTTTGCTGTTTGATGGTCAAGTTTCTGAACACTTGGTCTTCTTCTTTCATCTATGAAATCATCGAAGTTTGCCAAGGTGGGGAAATTCTAAGTTTTCGTGTCCTCCAATTTCTAATGATGTCTGTTCGCCGCCCATTCCATTATCTAATGATCTGCAAAAGGAGAAGTTCCCCTCCTAAATATCACCGCGCAACTTCAAAAGCTCGTTGGGCCCAACTCGAGGACTTGCCCGGCTGTTATTTAAAAACCGTGCGAGGAAACTTGGGCGCAAGGCTTGACAGCGTTTGACCTCGGGACGTGCTAGGAGATGGTGGTACATTTTGCAGCTGTTGATCCTCCTGAGGCTCGCAAACTTGCCCTCAGAAAGTAGGACTCCCATTGAAGGACTACTTAACTCTCGTCTGCTCCACTCCCCTTCCATACCCGACAGCTGTATTGTAAAGGAGAATGTAGTCGCAGTGAACAACAATTCCATCCATGGCAACGGCATATTAAAAGAAAAGGCAGCCGCTGTGGAAGGGGCTTCACAACACTTCCATAGGCGGCAACGGTATAGAAAATGATAACTTTGCCGCAGTGGGAGAGGCTCCACAACACTGCCATACGCGGCCACGTTTCCCAATGCGCCCAAGAAACACACTTGCATACTTGGAGGAATTTTGCTTTAAAACGCATGTTGCCGCGTAGCTGTCACCTGACGATGTGCGCAAAAGAAGCAATTTTTCAAAGGTACAAAATCGATACCAAAGACATGGTTGCAGCAATAAAACCGCTTTGTTTATGCAAGAACAATTTACTGGAATGTGGTTGCTGGAACAAATTTTTTTACGACTGCAAGGTTTATTGTTGGGCCTGATTTTGTAACAATATAAAAATATGTTCTTGCGTGTACTTCCACATAGGTTTGATATGTTCTCATTGGTGCTCAGCTGTGGGTCTGGTGCCAGCTACGCTGCAACCGGCTTCTTGAAACGAAGCACCTCCAAGTATCCAAGTAAGTATATATATGTTACTTGAAGGGAAGCAATAATGTCACAATATTTGTTCTCTATCTGAAGTTCCTTCTGGTGTGAACTCTCTGATAAAGTTCATGGTTCCTACAATATTCCTTTCGCTTCGTTCACGCATAAATGTTAGTTTTTGCTGTCAATCAAATGGGCCAATTTTCAATCTCTACTGAATAAACCAACTAATTCTTTCAACACACACTTGAAGTTTATTCGTGTTCTGCTCTACGGGCCTCGCTAAGCTGGGAAATCAATGCGATGAAGTTCAATGTGGAGCTTAGTGGCATTAAAATCGATGTGACATCTGAACAGTAGGTTCTTCACCAGTGAACATCATCATTGAAATAAATTCTATTGAAAATATCTGCGTCATTTTGCCTAGTATAAGGATTGAAAATAGCATCTTCTGTTAACCAAAACCCTTTACCTCTTAATGTTCATGTAATGGGCCAGAGATGGAGCTGTGGAGGCTGCTTCATTGATGGTCCGTTGATATCGCTGTCGGTCCACCACGCGCTGCTGGGCTGAAGCAACCAGCCAGGAATGCACTTGAGTTGAAGCTTATACTTGATAGTGTCTCATGAAATCCCTTTGCCTCCTACTGGTCTGACAGTCCCCATCTCCAGCCAACCATGCGGGATGCGGCAGGTGCTAAGTTCATGTATTGCTGAGGGCCTACTAATGCCTCAAGGATTCTTTAGCTTCTCGCCTGTATGACAAAATAGTGTAGTAGTACTACGTGCCACATGGGGTCACCCTGACCCTCGCGTATTGTTGTTTTACCCTGGCCATGAAGTCGTTCTAGTCTAAGAGCTTCGTAGAATTCTTTCACATCGCCAGTTTGGGTCACTTGGTCCGACGAAATCCAGTCGGTTGCTATGCTAAAAAATATTTTTGTCGATGCCTCTTCAGCTGGAATCGATCGTTTCCGTGTCGGCGGTAGTTTATGCTGGCTCGCTTACCTCGTTTAACGCCTAACGCTGCCGTGTCGTGCCCTTTACTCCTCAACCCCCGTCGTGTCGTGCCCTTTACTCCTCAACCTCTGTCGTGTCGTACCCTTTACTCTTCAACCCCTGTCGTGTCGTGCCCCTTACTCTCCAAACCCTGTCGTGTCGTGCCCCTTACTCCCCAACCCTGACCTGCAGGCGACGTTAAATATCGCATTTACTGCTTTACGACGCCCGCTTAGGCCAGTGTGAAGACGCCCCTCACCCTCCTGCCCAACGGTGCAGCCTTCCTCACCTCTTCCATCACTTTTGTTGGAAGTTGCCTCACCCTCCTGCCCAACGGTGCAGCCTTCCTCACCTCTTCCATCACTTTTGTTGGAAGTTGAGCTCAAGCTGCGCACCGCCTGAGATGGTCGTATGTCCTGTCAGTAGGGCTCCCTTTTCTTCTTCCCGTAGATGTTTGATTCTAGTACGATATCTCTTGTTGCTAGAATGCTGTTATTGCTATTATTGTCATGTTCTTATTCATATTACAAGTTCGGTTCCAGCGAGTCCCTTCATCGCTGAAGCAATCGCCTAACATTGAGTTTGAGTCCATCCCACCACCTACCGATTGAGTACCACCTAATTGAAGAGAACTGAGACGCCAAACGTTCAAGAGTTAATTGTTCGTAAACTTTCGTTAGCATCTCATCAGTGAGGTGGGGCGGATTGCTCTTCATCGACTGAACTACGCAGGAGTTAGTGTTTCTCCTGGAAGCCTTCATCTCGTGACCAACTTCGCACCACTTTAATGAACACTTAATTAGGCTTGATCAAATAAGTCTATTTGCTGAAATGATGACTCCTTCCGTCACGACCAACTGCACCAGTTCTGAATCCAGTGCTCCATAACGAATGTATTACGCGCCTGCGATCAAACTCTCCTCGTTCCCTTCCCTGTACTCGCCATCTTCACAAGAACGCGGTAAGGTGACGATCAAGCTCTTCTCGTTACCCTGCCTGTACTTGCCACCCTCACCATAACGTGGTAAGGTGACGATCAAGCTCTCCTCGTTACCCTCCCTGTACTCGCCATCCTCACCATAACGTGGTAAGGTGACGATCAAGCTCTCCTCGTTACCCTGCCTATACTTGCCACCCTCACAAGAACGCGGTAAGGTGAAGATCAAGCTCTCCTTGTTACCCTACCTGTACTTGCCACCCTCACAAAAACGCGGTAAGGTGTCTCCATCATTTATTGCTTGCGCGCCGCCAATTGTATTTCCGCTGCATGGGCCTTTGAGCGGGCCATTTGCGACCCTACTTCTCTTGGCGTCGTTATAAGCAAATCACGCACCATTTGCATTCCGTTCAGGCCACCTTATTGCCACGTATCGTTTGAGGGAGGCTGCCAGCAACGCAGAGGAGATGAGGAAACTGTTATAAAACGAAAATGAGTTGGTTTTCCTTCCCGTCGGGATACATTGATCGTTATAAACCCACTTACGATGTCTGAATCAGAATGGTGAAGTTGAATTTCTCCATTCGACCAACTTTTTAGTGGGGTTCTTGGATAAAATCTCTAGAAGCGTTTGCTATGTACAGCGGGGATGTCGCATTCTATGAAATATCTAAAAATTCAAGCGACACGTGGCTCACTTTCGATGTTTGAGTCTTCGGTCTCATTTCGTGGTTACGACAGACAAAAATGCATGCCACAAAGATCCTAACCAAGTAGAAATTGAAGGCAATTGTCTCACAGCCACAGCGTGGTGACATTGTCTCACAGCCCCAGCGGGGTGACATAGTCTCACAGCCCCAGCGGGGTGACATAGTCTCACAGCCCCAGCGGGGTGACATTGTCTCACAGCCCTAGCGGGGTGACATTGTCTCACAGACCTAGCGGGGTGACACTGTCTTACAGACCTAGCGGGGTGACACTGTCTCACAGACCTAGCGGGGTGACACTGTCTCACAGACCTAGCGGGGTGACACTGTCTCACAGACCTAGCGGGGTGACATTGTCTCACAGCCCTAGCGGGGTGACATAGTCTCACAGTCCTAGCGGGGTGACATAGTCTCACAGCCCTAGCGGGGTGACATAGTCTCACAGCCCCAGCGGGGTGACATTGTCTCACAGCCCCAGCGGGGTGACATTGTCTCATAGCCCCAGCGAGGTGACATAGTCTCACAGCCCCAGCGGGGTGACATTTTCTCACAGCCCCAGCGGGGTGACATTTTCTCACAGCCCCAGCGGGGTGACATTGTCTCACAGCCTCAGCCGGGTGACCTTACCTCTCAGCGCTTTCGTTTCTTGAACCGACTAATGTGCCATATGCCGTTCGAAAGTGTTTTGGACCGGAATTCCAAAAAGAGGTACGGGTTTCCGTTAAAGCGTTCGGACTTGAACCGCGACTACTCGTACAGTTTGACTTATTCGTGAGCTGCAATACATCACTTGGAAGGCCGCGCAGTGTTACGCTAGGATAGTTTTGAAGGTATCATTGCAAGAAATACAGTTTTGAAACTAATGGCATGCTATCATGAAAGAAAAAGTGATATTCATAATTTAAATTTTATAAATTTTATATTGCGTAATAAATCTTGGAAGAGTTTTTGAAATACAAGACATGTAATGGATTGTAAATAGGACCTTTTTCAGTTTTGATGGAGGTCCAATTTTTGAATCATGCCACTCTCTGTATACAATTTACAAATGGGAGTAACCTGAGGGAAGATTTTTTTTAAATGGGACTCCTTAGTACATTTAAAATTAGAAATTGTGTTCCTTTGACCACTTTAAATGAGAGGCAGCATATCGTCTAATGTGTTGGACACTTATTGTTTTTTCTTTTATCAGTTGAATTTCTCGCAGTCATGGTAGGTCTCAACAATCTAACCCCTGGCGGAAAGTCGTTAGCTAAATCCAATCTTACAACTTTATTACCAAGATTAAATGGTGTTCACGAATAATGCTCATGTTGACCAGCAACAGACGATGCTGGAGACATGGTCGTTGCACTGTGGTGGGCGATGTCCAGTCGATGGTCGACCGGCGGTCGTCAATTGGCCCCACGCACGCCACCCTCGTCTTTTGTTTGTGCATTAACCACTCTTGATCGGATTAGCAGCAGCTGTTTACTACGAACCTGCCTTGGTGTGTTGACATGATGTCATCCTCAGCTTCTCTTCTCAGCGCCGCCTACCTCACCGCGACCTTGATGCTGCTATCTACCTTCCTCTAATCGCCACCAGTGTTGTGCCTTCTTGTCACGCGAATCGAGCGTGACGTCTCATCGTTAGATAGGGCTGGGGACACCAATCTGGTCACATGGAGGGGGTAGGGTGGTCCAGTGGGGTCCTGAGTTACACAGCGCTGACCTCGTAATACCGGCTTGATGGATATGCTTCGGCGCATGCTTTGCAGCGAAGGAAAAGCGTCCCACACAGGCCCATAGAGGTTGACGATTGATGCTAACAGACGGACCGGTCGGGCTGTTGCTGGGGGTGCCTCTGCGTGCATGGTGTCGCAGGTCGGTCTGTTGCTGAAGGCGCCTCCGCTTGCATGGTGTTGTCGGTCGGTCTGTTGTTGGAGATGCCTCTGCTTGCATAGTGTGGCCGATCGGTCTGTTGCTTCGAATGCCTCTACGCGCATGGTGTGGCCGGTCGGTCTTTTGCTGGGGATGCCTCTGCTTGCATGACGCGGCCGGTCGGTCTGTTGCTGGGGATGCCTCTGCTTGCATGGCGCGGTCGGTCGGTCTGTTGCTGGGGATGCCTCTGCTTGCATGGCGCGGCCGGTCGGTCTGTTGCTGGGGATGCCTCTGCTTGCATGGCGCGGCCGGTCGATCTGTTGCTGGGGATGCCTCTGCTTGCATGGTGTGGCCGGTCGGACGGTTGCTGTGGATGTCTCTGCTTGCATGGTGTGGCCGGTCGGTCTGTCGCTGGGGATGCCTCTGCTTGCATGGCGCGGCCGGTCGGTCTGTTGCTGGGGATGCCTCTGCTTGCATGGTGTGGCCGGTCGGACGGTTGCTGGGGGTGCCTCTGTTTGCATGGTGTGGCTGGTCGGTCCGACGCTGGGGATGCCTCCGCTTGTATGGTGCGGCCGGTCAGTCTGTTGCTGGGGAAGCCTCTGTTAGCATGGTGTGGCCGGTTGGCCTGTTTCTGGGGGTGCCTCTGTTTGCATGGTGTGGCCTGTCGGTCCGACGCTGGTGATGCCTTGGCTTGTTTGGATACGGCCGGTCAGCCTGATGCTGGGGATGCCTCTGCTTGCATGGTGTGGCCGGTCGGTCCGACGTTGGGGATGCCTCTGCTTGCATGGTGTGGCCGGTCGGTCCGACGTTGGGGATGCCTCTGCTTGCAAGGTGTGGCCGGTCGGTCCGACGTTGGGGATGCCTCTGCTTGCACTATGTCGGCAGATGAATCCGGTACTGAAAATGGCAAGGGACTGTTGGCTATTTATCTAACTGGTAACGGTAGGAAGATGACAGTCGTTACTGACATACATTGAACACAAATCCTGATTTTTTTGCTATATAATTGAATGAAATGAAATATTATTTGCAGCGTACATTGATAGGTTTTGCACAGTGGTAGTGCCCTAACAAGAACACATCACTAATTTGATTACACCTTTAAATACATGTTGTTTCCACCAACTCTCCTTGATTGCACTGCGTAAAGGACGTTAAGAACTCAGCTATCGACCACCTAAATGGCACACGAAGCTCTCTTAAACGTTCTACTTCAGAACTAATCCTCTTGCCATCAAAAGGCAACCCAGTTTGGGCCAATAGGCCTCTAGACGTTCTACTACTGAACTAACCCTATGGCCTACCCAACATACCCCCACACACTACCCCCTCTCCCAAGTGACCACAGCCTTTCTGCTTGCCAACGACACCCGCCTGCACCCTACCCCGCCTTTCCTCTCAGCTGACTTGACACACCCATCACAGCTGACCGGGACACTCGCCGAAATATTGTTAATAGTGCCGATAAAGAAGCACCATCAAGTCCCCTCCAACAACATGGCTATTATCAATGCAGCCTTCTAC
>SDVV010032000.1:0-11480 GCA_016164225.1 Gammarus roeselii
ATATATATGTGGGTATATAAACTGCTGAAAATTGGTAAAACCACAGAGTCAAGTGGATAGATTTGATATGAATGAAGCTTAAATCGATCAAGAAATACATGACATAAGTATGAAAACAGCGAAGAATCTAGAATCCTTGGTTAGATTAGGTAAGGATGGGATTGGTTTATGGTCACTCTACTTTACAAACCTATAGTGAAAAATGCTACAGTGGATCTGGTAAATGCTCGAAAAAGTCAGATATTATGAATTGGAATGCAGTCTCGTACCAAAGCCTGAATTAATCAATAACTTCTAAGTGTATAAAACTGCAAACGGATCACAAACATTTATAAGAGTAAGACATGCGGGAATAAACATCTAGTAAAGACATGCGAGCGGATAACATAATTGAGATGTACATTAAATTATTGAAGAATTTTAACACTAACACTGTACACAAATCCGGTAGATTAGTTCTCCAAGACAACATGGATCCGGACCCAAATCTAATGTCGAGAATAAAACATATCAATATTTTGGATTATTACATCCAATTAGGCGTATTTTACACCAAACATTCTATAAAATTAGGCGAGATTATACCTAATACATATATATTCCTATGATAACCGATCAAAACATTCGAGAACAACAGTTACTATAAAATAGCTAAATAAGATTCTCTACTCTACCCTAACCGACAGTGATTAATTATTATATACGGTGTATCTTTCCACACCCAGATGATAAATCCTACTCTAATATCCCCACGTGATCTGGTTCATGACTAAGAACGTAAACAAATAACATACCAGCATAACAGTCATACCGAAAAATATCTGACATTTGAAACAGAACACCGAGTTCATGCATAACAAAGTAATACTACTACGGTATCCGTTCAAATCTATCACAAATTCCTAGACCTAACTGATGCTATGCCTCAACTAGGAGAAAAACCAAGTACACCGTGTCATAACAATGAACTCTACAATGCTTCACTTGGACACTTCTCAGCAATCTACCACTAATGTATAACAATTTCAAAGTTAACACCCAATCATGGTACAATACCTCAGACATACCTCGCATCTGTTTAGTCCATCATCTCTGAACAACATCAAGCAAAGTCACATCCTGGACATAACTAAGAATCTATACACAGGTACAGTGGTCATGAATGAGCCTGACACGAGTTTTGAAGAGTGTGTAGCTATAAAAAGCTGGGCTTCTGTTCACTGACGACCTTGCACGCCATACTTAATCAATATATATTAGGGTAGATTGAAGAATCTTATTTTTTTTTTAACCGTTATACGTTTTGATCGATTAACATATCAATATAAGTGTATCAGGTATGAATTCGCTTAATTTCATGGATTGTTGGGTATAAATTATCTTAACTGGATGTAACGATCCAAAATATTGGTCTGTTTTACCTCTCTACATTGGATTTGGGTCCGGTTCAATGACAACTTATTTAATGTATAGTCTGTTTACATTACAAAATTTGTAATAGTACCAAAAACCAATCTCAATCGACAAGTATCCGTTTATTCGATGAGACTGGGGACCTTTCGGTCGAATGTCAGTACCCTTGCGCTCTGTTCTTAGTTACTCTAGCAGTAACTCCTTCCCTCGATTTCTATGGCCTCGAGCTAGCGTACATAAAAAAATGATACCAAATAAACAGGTGACTAATACATTTATTCAAAAGAAGCAAGATCCTATATTTATATCATACAGTTATATAATTTTTTAGGATATATTAGGATTGCAACTTCCATGTAGCCCAATTTTTTTCTGGCCTAATTGGTGGGTTATTGCACCATTTTGTTATTTTATATTTGACATTCTGTTACGATTAAGCCGTGGTTACGTTAGTTAAATAAATGTTAATTTAACCCTTTTTTGTACTGAGTTGAAGAGTAATTTCATTAGATTTTGTATATACCATAGCGTATTTGTGTAAGGGTTGGATATGCCGAATTGTTGGGTATAAAATACGCTTGATTGGATGTAATGATCCAAAATATTGATATGTTTTACCTCTCGATATTGAATTTGGGTTCGGTTCCACTCAATTTACTATAGGTTTCAGCGTATGTTGGTCGCATGTCCTGGTATCCTATTCACGTCAGTTGTTTGTTTGGTTACATGCTTTTTTTCTCGTTCGACACGTTTTTTTAAGGATGTTTTGGGTATGGTAGAGATTTGATTTTCTTTTCTTTTGTTAAATCTCGATAGTTTTAGTATTTGTCTATCAGTTTTGTTTGTTCTCTGTAGTGTTTACATCTTGGATGCAAAGTATTGGGTATTTTATACAATATCGCAATATTAGGATATATTACGTTTGTATCTCCAATGAAGAACATTATTTCAGGTATTATTTAGTTACATTTTGTATGATTTTAGTGTTTCATAGATATTTTTTTCACATCCTGGCAGTGTTTGACGTGGATATTATAAATATAAAAGATTCGATTTGTTACAAACTTGGTCTTGCTGTTATCTTATTGCATGTTTATTGTAGGACCATACTTCAATGCTTAGGAGTTGGAGAATACCCAAGGCGAAAGCTCGTTGCGTTTACGTTTATGTGGATAAGAAGACCGACTTACTAAGATGGATACCATTGTGTATTACAATTTTTAATGTGAATTAGAGCAGAGTAAAGAATTACGTAGTTTTTTACTGTTGCTGTATGATTTTTTTTCCACGATAATCATAGGAATGTATGTTTAAGAGGTTTAAATCCCTACTGCATCTTTGTGGAGTTTTGTCACTGCACCCTAGCAAGGATAGTTTCCCGTTTCAGGAGACGATTTACTGGATGGATGGGTCCTGGTGTAGAGGTGGTTTACACTTTCTGGTAGTCATTGGGAGTTCATCAATATTCAACGTGATTTTGTAAGTTCTTGTGGATGTCGGTTTTAAGTTCCATGGGTTTGTTAGAGAGGTTATCCGACAAGCTGCTATTCGTTGTAGTGGTTTACTTAGGTCATCAGTGATCAGATGCCTAGATTTTTTATAGCCACACTCGTTGAGAGTCGTGTCAGCCCCATTTTGATGTTCACTCAACGATCAGCAGCTTGTCGGAAAACCTCTCTAACAAACACACGGCAGTTAAGTCCGACATCCACAAGAACTTACAAAATCACGTTGAACTTGGACGAGTTCCAAATGACCACCAAAGAGTGTAAGCCGCCTCTACACCAGGACCCATCAATCCAGTAGATCGTCTTCTGAAACGTTAAGCTACACGCTTGCTAGTGATCAATGACGAAATTCAACAAAGATGCAGTACGGATTTACACCTCTTAAACATATATTCCTATGATGATCGTGGAAAAAAATCATACAACAATAACAATAAAAAGAGCCAAATAAGATTCTCTACTCTGCCCTAGCCGATATCAAAAATTGGTATCAATCATAGTAAATCGGTCTACTTATACAAATAAACATAAACATAATGAGTTTTTGCCTAGGGGACACTCTAACTCCTCTAAGCCATTGAAGAATGTTCCTACACTAAATATACAATAAAGTAACAAGAAGACCAAGTTTGTAACAATTGGAATCTTCTATATATAAAATATCCACGTCAAACATTGTACCAGGATGTAAGAAGATATATAAACACTAAAAAGATACAACTTGTAGCTAATTTATACCTGAAATAATGTTCTACATTGCAGATCCAAACGTAATATATCCTAATATTCCGATATCGTATAAAATAACCAAAAGGTTGCATTGAAGATGAAAACTATACAGAGAACATACAAAACTGAAAGATACATACTAAAATTCTCGGGTTCTTTCTCCTTCTGAAGGAATGTTTCAGCCACCTGTTAATTTTGTATCTATTTTTCTTCCTCGGATAGCTCACAACATAAAAAACGAATGAGCGAATTACTTCAGGAGTAACTGAAACAGTGCGCAAAGGTACTGATGAAACAATCGGAGCAAATAACAATAAACTAATTGAATCTTTGCCACGTGTAAATTGATTGATAGCGAACGACGTAGAAATGATAACAAGGTTGAAAAATTCATCATGAACGTGTCCGTAAAGTGTTGGTTTTTAATATATAATACTGCATGTAAATAATTATGTAACTGTTATGTATATTATCATTAAAAAAATAACTTATAAGTGTATTTTATCAATACCCCTAAACATTCAGAGGACTAAAATTGAAAATGCATATATGCAACATGACATGCATGGGAATTGCAATACTGTATGTCCAGCATTTAAATGCTAATACCTGCAGCGAAACGTTCTATTTATATAACCTATTAACATAAACAACCTAATAACATATATAACGTAATACCAATCGAATAATCCGAAAGCTGTCCGTCCGTCTGAATGAGCCATTCACCTCCGTTCCCTCCGCGCCCTGTCCGCCTGCTAAAACCTGTTCCGGTCGCGCCGCCCGCCTCCCGCTGCCGCTGAAATTTTATGTACAAACTCCCGTAGACCGAACAAAGACCGCGTTTCGTATCATTTTACACTACTTGTATGGTCTATTGTGCACTGTAGTTTGTGGAGGGAGAAAGGTTTGTTGTAGGCCTCTTCGTTTCTAGAAGTAATGTCAAGATATTCACTTTCTGGCAATTCCTTTTCCCGTTGGAAAGCAGCCGTGTAGTTTGTTGATTGCGAAAACTGGCTAAAAGTCTGAGTTAGTTTATTTGCGGTTCCCGCGTGGGAAGAATAAATTCTGCCTCCCTCTGAAAGGATGTTATTAGGTCCCTCTGGTTTTCCCTGGATACGTCGAATTTTTTCGGACACTTGGGAGAGGGGAGTATTTCGATTAATAGTGTCGACTAGCTGAGCCCAGCTTTCCCATTTCTTCTCCACTCGAAGTTTTCGGTATACAGCAGATGCCCTTTTCCACGCTACTCGGTTATCGAGGGACCGTGTACGTCGGTAGGCATTTTATAGCCTTTCACGCTTATCTCTTGCTTCTTGCACCTGTCGACACCACCATGGTTTCGGAAAGAAGGTTGAAGGGGCATATTGGGGATTGCTTGCCTCGGCTGCAGCTTGAAGCTTTTCGTATAGTTGGGCGACGAGATCGTGTTCCGAAAGATTTTCGGAGATTCCATCCATATCGCTCCCCACGATGTGTGTTGAGTATTCCATCCAGCTGGCTTTCCGGTAGTTGAATCGCAGTTCTTCTGGGGCAATGTTTCTTGGTTTATTGGTGAGAAGCGATATGATGACTGGGTTACGGTAGTTGTCGTGTGTTGAAGGCAAAACTCCCCAATTTAGTTGGGGTTTCAGAGTGGGGGAGCATATGGATAAATCGATGGCTGTTTCACTTTCGGGAGTGATACGGGTGGGTTGTCCGTCGTTGAGAATGACAAGGTTGGGAGTGTTTATGGTGTTAGCCATTATCACTCCCCTGGGGTCTGTTTTCACGCACCCCCATGTTTCATGGTAGCTGTTGAAGTCTCCAAGGAGGAGTATTGGCGAGGGCACCCGGCTTAGCAATTCTGACATTAGTGCTTCTGAGAGGTCATGGCTTCATGACGAGTAGATTGATAATACTGTTATTGGCCATGAGACGCATATCTTTATAGCGATAGCTTGGAGTTCTGTCCTCAGGGGAAAAGGGAGGTGAGGTACGCTTTGGTGGATCATTAGGGCCACTCCGCCGTGAGCAGTCACGTTGGTGTTGCATTCGCAGCGGCTTATGATATATTGGGGAATTCTGAAGTTGGCGGTCTCTCGGAGATTGATCTTTTGGATGCCTATCACCAAAGGTTTATGAGTGGCGATTAAGGATAGTAATTCATCTTCCTTGTTTTCGAGTCCCTGGCAGTTCCACTGAAGTATTTTGGCGTTCATCTAGCAGGCTGTTCACACTCAGGATTTGATGATCTAGAGTGGTCGCGCGATTTGCTAAAGCTTCTGGGGCGTTCGCGTTTTTGGGTTTGCCCAGGGGTTCCGGGTCGGGAGTGTTCACATGAGTGTCCGCCTTCGGTGGAAGGCGGTCTGCTGTGATTGCTGCGGCTGCGGCTGCGAGTGCTCATGTGGGAGGACGTGGGCTTGTGCTCTTCGTCTTTGCTTAGTGAGCGAGTGCGCTATTCATCTGCGTTAGCCTTTTTGATCTGCGTGGGTGGTTGTGTGTAGTGAGAACTATTTGGGCCATGTAAGGTGGCTGGTTGTTCATAATTCTCGCGAATGAGTTTTTCGAGATAAGCGTCGTCGTCAAGGCCGAGATCGCTCTAGCTGGCGGCGTGTTTATGAGTCGGGTTTGTTAACGGGGGTCGTGTCCCGCGCAGTGGTTTTCCGCGAATGGAGCCGCATTTGAGACATATGAGGTAGTTCTGGATTCTTGTCCTGGCGGGCTGTTATTTGGGAGTGGTTACTGATATTTTTGCTTAGTGGCGCCTGGGCATTGGAGGCTTCTTCATCTCTTTGCCTTTTCGTTTTTATAGTAGTGAGCTTTGCTGCTAGGTCAACTGCGGGGAAAGCATCCATCTCGGCGTCATCCTGGGCACCGCAGAAATTATTTCTAGGACTGTACATCTTTGATGCAGGGGCGGTTGCTGGGCTGAGTGAGGAAGCACTGCAGCCAGGTAGGAGTACTGGAGTCTTGTTACGATGTTGTCATGACAATGTGTGGATGTCGTCGGGGGAGTTTGGTTAAGTTGACGATTTGACTGCTTAGGCATAATTGAGGCAGTTTTGTTTATCGTCTTTCCAGGTTTGGATGGTTTATTTCCGTGTAACTCTGCGTTCGTTTTGTGTGGTTGTTATTTCTTTTTGGTCCATGTATACTGGGCAGTCGCGGTTACCCGCCTCATGGTAGCATGAGCAGTGGTAGCATTAGGGTAGTTGGCTGTGCAGCCCTTTCTGTCTTGTTCGCCGGCGCACTTCCTAAAACGTTGGGGTGTATGCAGCTGGCAGTATGCAATGACGTAGCCGTATTCAAGGCCGTATTCAAGGCCGTATGCGATGACGTAGCCGTATTCTTCCTTGTTCACCCGAGATTACTATGAATTCTTGTGCGGCGCATCCAGGGAGGGTAATTTGGTATGCGGTAGAATTTGCGTTACGTGATTTTATCCATGTTGCTTGGCGGACTTCGGTAACTCCGTAATCCTCAGCAAGACCTTCAGTGAAAGCACCGAGGTTAGTTGTAAGTGTGTAACGGGAGGTGTATATAATTCGTTTGTTATCGTTGAAGGACGGATGTGTTCCAAATGTATTTTTGAGTTTGTTTATGTGGGTAATCATTTGTAAAGCGTTACTTTGTTCACGCTCTTCGACGTGGGCCAGATATTTTTTTCCCTGTCAATGAATTTCTTTCGGTTTTCCTCCAAGTTGTTCAGTGAGTGACTTCATCATAAAAAATGGATTAGTTGACAAGACAACTAAGCTTGCACCACTTTCTTTGAACGTTATGAGGAAGTGGATGGGGAAAGGTACCAGTCTTTCCTCTTGGGCAGGAGGGTCATTCTGGAAAAGCGCATCGAGACTACAGCCTCTCGTCGCCCGACCCCGTGATCTATCTGGTATTGGAGGATCGCTCTCTCCGTCTCCTCCTTTGGGCCAATCTCTATGTCCGGTAGGGTGTCCCGTTTGTCATGGTCGTCTTGGGAGCAGTATGAGCATCTTTGGTTACCATTACAGTTTCCGCTCATGTGTCCTTATTTCTGGCATTTATAACATCGCATCAGACGTCTCTTGAATAATGTAACTTTGGTTTTGGTGGCGAAGAAGGGAATGTCTAGATATTTAGGTGGAGTAGGGCAGTTGAATTTTATTATTAGGGCTGTGGTGGTCTCTCTTCTCGGTGGGATCTTTGATGCGATTTTCGCTCGTACAACGCAGTTTTCGAATTGAACGAGTCCAGTGATGTATTCCTCGATTTTCTTCTTACGGGATATCTTCAACTTGGATCAAACCTGAACTATTTTGCATGACACTATTTTGCATGGCTTTTCACAAAGTCTAGTTCAGGAGAGAATCGTTTCACTTTGCAGTTTTTTGTCTACTCTGATGGCAATGCCTTCGTCGCCGCTGGTGGCGACGCTCAGGTCTAGGTGGTCAGAGGAAGAGCACAGCTCTTTTTGCACCGTGTATGAACATATATTCGGTCTGTCGTTGGCGTCGAACGTGATCTTCAGGTGTTCGGGGAAAGGTATGACTATTGTCGAAGTTGTCGTCGGACGTTGAGGTAGAGGTACTTGCGTAATTTGTGGGTATTTTAATCTGTTGGTTCTTCAATAGTTCGTGGATATGGAGAAGAGTGGCCTTGGCATAACCCTCGAGCCTGTTAGACGGGCGTCTATTGGGCTAGGTTCTGCGGCGAAAACTTCTGCTTCCTGCTCAGAGAGGCCGGGCGCTCGGCTTAGTAGATTATTGATTTCCTGGACGCTCCTGGTTAACTTGTCGATGCGGTCGGTCCTCCGGTCATCTTCGGCTGAGGTGGCGGTGGGCATCATGGCGAGGCTGACGTTTTTGGCGGTTGGAATGTTGGTCTACGTTACTCTGGAGGGGGTGCTGGTCCCTCCCGGGTGGGGCTTCCTCCTTCCCCTCATTGGACCCTTGGTTCACGCCAAGGGCCAGGAAGCTCACTCATGAAGGCCTCTTGACCGGCTCTACCGCTTCTAACGTCAATGGTAATTGAACACTTTACTAGCAAAACAAACGTGCGGCTTAAGGTCCCAGCACAAACTAGGGACCAGCCTGTACTATGAAGGAGGTTCTCTGAAATCAGTATGTGAACAAACTCGAATTCCTGGGGTATTCGTGGTGCAAAGTTTTGAGCTTAGCGAGGGCACTCGGCAGACTGTCTGAGTATATAACGTGCTTAGGGAAGTGGTATGTTTTTGCGATAGAGATGGCTAGTTAGAGTGTGTGGAGCTCTGCAAAGAACACAGTGGCCTCTTGTGGGAGGGTAGCCGAGCGTGGGATATCCCCGCACACAGCGGCGGCTCCCACTCCGTCCGCGGTTTTGGAGCCGTCGTCTGTGTATATATGGCGGCCATTTGAATATTGCTACTCTAGTAGTCCAAGAAATTCCTGTCGGGACGTGTTGCTTGGAGTAGTTGCTTTAGAGTATACCTGCAGGTCTAGGGGTGAATTGATCATCCAAATAATTGACTTAATTCAATTGCCATTCATTTGCGATGTCACGTAGAGTTTTTTTTATTAGTCTACCGATATTGGAGAAAACACGAGTCAATGACACCCAATCATATGCTGTTTGATCATCCCAAGAAGAGACTGACGTCACGGTATCACAAAAACATTTTCTCTGTATTCCTGCTGAAAAATGTTATTCCTCCCTATCACCTTTCATTCCTCCCTGTCGTATTTCATTCGTCCCTGTCTCCATTCATTCCTCTCTGTCACATTTCATTCCTCCCTGTCACCTGAGTGGGCAGCGAATGGTCTTCAGTTACTGATTTATCACGAATTTGATTCATCACTTTAAGAGAACGACATATTGTGGAAGTACTTATTTGCCAAACAGACGTATCTAAACGTAATGCTGGCTAAAGCTAATATATTGGCTTCTATCAAATTTTAGTTCTGGTTACTGGGTGCAAAAAAAAGGATCCTAATACTTTCATCCCGGAGCACAATTTTCGATTGAAAACGTGTCCTGTCGTGTTTGCATTCCTCCCAGATATCTACTAGCGTAAAACAAAACTGGATCGTAAACGCGTTCGGAAGAAAACTATTCATTGTAAATGTTTTCGCTTCGAAAAACTTCGGTTCCAAAGGGGGGTTCCAATAATAGCGTCATACTCTAACACTAGATCACGGAAAAACTTGATCAGGAATAGCCGAAGGTTGAATGAACTCAATGTATTCGCCATATTTTTTTTTAAACTGAAAACTTATTCGACAAAATGTCCTCGCACAGGCGGTTCCTAGGAATGAAAATTAACTTCCCGTTTCTGGAAATGATCACCAGTCCACCTTCTGGGAATGATTAGTAATTCCACGTTCAAGTAAATCTTCACTAACTTTACAATAATGAAAATGGTCATTTACTCCTCGTTCCAAGAAAATAATTATTAAACTGGGTACGGTCATTAAGTTCGTGTTCCTGGAAAATTATCACCAACTTACGGTTAGTGAAAATGATCATACCTCACGTTCCCGTATAGTTTCAAATATTATCATAGATGAAAAATTGGTTCCACATTTTGCTTACGAAGAGTTATTGGCCTGTTAAATGCTAATATTCAATAAATTCCGCACATTTACAGTTATTATACTAATGCCATTAATTGCTGGGAAATAATTGAAATCAATGTCTGATTTTTTTACGATCATTTACAATAATTGCCTACTTCGGTCAGCTGTACATTATTATAGAATCTCTTGGGGTGGATGGATGATTATTCATTTTATAGATCATTACCACTTTATTTTAGTATTTTAGTATCTTCTTGCTTGGGCTCTATTATTTTTCTCTGCCCTTTTTTCATGATGATAAATTTTGAATTTATTATTACTATTATTATATGTATCGAGGTTGGTTGAGACAAGGTGACCCAGGGAGGGAGGTTTACGTGGGACCCGCGTGACTCGGGGACCCGGGGTTTCGGGAACCCGGGGGACTTGGGAAACCAGGTGGATTTGGGGGGGGTCCACTTGGACCCTTCCGGGGCCCCTTGGGACACCCTTGAGATTCTTAAGGACCCTTTTGAGAAACTGTGGGACCCTTTAGAAGCCCCTCTGAATCTTGGAACCTCTGCTTCCCCCTCCCAGCGCTGTAAAACCCGTACACAGAAAAATGTTTGTGAGATGCTTGAGTAGAACAAATAACCATTACAGTCCGCGGATTGCTGGCGTCGAGGGCGAGGGTTGCGTCGAGGCTGGTCGAGGTGCGTCGAGATCAGTCGAAACATGTTGAGGCGAGTCGAGTTGGTCGCGCACCAGCCGAAATTGGCCGAAATGATTCGAGACAAACCGAGATGAGCTGAGGCGAGGGGTCTCGGGGGACTCGAGGATCTCGGGAAGACCCGGGGGACATGGGTCACCCTCTGGAATTCATCGGGCTCTTTTGCGACCCAAGGGACCAATGCTCCCCCCTCTGCCCTATCCCCTTGAACAATCAGTGCAAAGTCAATAATCTGAGCAGTTTTTCTGCCCATGACGAACCTGCTCTTACTTTCTTGTTCACGATTCACAATATTATAACGCTGGAGTATTTGTGCGGGAGTTCGTGTTGGTGATTTTGTGAGTGGGAATTTTTTCTTCAATCTGTGCTCGCTGCGCGTGCACGGACCATATGCAGTTTCTGGGGTTGACCTGGACTGCGCAGCTATAAAACCTTGTGACGCGTTGCGGTTGAAGCCTATCTAATCCGTGAAGCCATAGACCTTGTACCAATTTCGACGATACTGGCTGTGCGCACTGTCGCGCGTGCATGTTGGTCTTGGAGTTCTGGGTGGTTGGAGGCGGGGATTCGTTTTGTCTAAGTCTTTATCTTGCCTGAATAAATAAATTG
>SDVV010032001.1:0-11480 GCA_016164225.1 Gammarus roeselii
TCTTAATTGCACTAATTGTCTGAGTTGAAACATTCAATTTCTTTGCAATATCTTTCTGTTTAAATGTAGTTTCACTCAAATATACTTCTATTTGTCCAATTTTATGGGGACTAATATCTTTCCCTTTACCCATCTCGACCTGGAATTGAAAAAAAACATTATTTACACCTCAAATGGAATTTACTACATGAAAATTAAACGACTACATCATAGATTCACTTAGAAAGTCATCAGAACACAAAAAACACCTTACACCGACCACAGCTGAACTAGAACTGAGCGAAACGTGGGCTGCAGCATGTGGACCACGTGATGGAATTGATCATTGCCATAGACCGACAGCTAATTATTGCCAGATATCACTAGAAACCTGCTAAAGGAGATCAAATTTACTACTGAAATACTCGTTCTGCATAAATAATACGAAATAAATCATCTATCATTACATAAATTGTGTTTATTTTACCTTCTTATGTAAAAATACCGGAAATCTCAAAAATCCATAATAATTTTTCCAGTACTGTATATACAGTAAACATTGAAATGCAATAAAATATAAATGTACATAACCACAAAACCTACCCAAATATACTGGAATGCTCGGACCGAAAGCCCCATCCATAACCAAGTGAGCCACTTGTCCGATAGAAATATTGCTGATATGTGGAGCAACCATTTTGAAGATGTCATGAAAAGTGTCAACAACGACTCTGACTCGTTTTTTTTTTGTTAATGAGGCCCTCAATCGGGAGAGTGATGATGATAATGTTTATAAGTGGAAACTGAGGAACTATGTCAAGAAATATAAAATGGCAAAGCTGTGGGAAAGGATAGTGTGCCTGCAGAAGTATTCAAGTATGTTCCAGTTCAACTTCTTCAAGTTATGTCTGTTTTCTTCACTGGCTGTCTTAAACATAATTACCTTCCTAAGTTCCTAATGGATGTTGTCGTGAAACCTATCATAAAATTGAAGGCGAAATGTGCGACCGATAAAGGTAACTACTGACCAATATCAATAACTACTGCTGCATCAAAGCTACTAGAAATAGTTTTCTAGAACAGGCTCGGCAGCTGTCTGAGAACAACGCCCAACCAATTTGGATTCAAGCCTCAGCATTGGACAGAAATGGCTTTCTTCACATTAAAGCAGACGATTAATTACTTTGTCAGTGGAAGGTCACCTATCTACATTTGATCGTGTCAATCACTGGGCACTGTTTAATAAAGAGGGGCGCCAATTCAACTGTCAAGCTACTAAAGTATTGGTGCCAGCAGCAGGAATGTGTAATACAATGGGGAAGCTCAGTGTCAAACCCGTTTCGAACAAGTAATGGTACAAGGCAAGGATGTGGACTCTCGCCTCTCCTTTCCAATGTGTATGTAGACAGCTTACATGTCCGACTATCTCTTAGCCGATGCTCTTCAGGCGATGCTAAATATATGCGAGATTGAGGCCGCGAAGCTAGACATCGAGTACAATACCAGTAAATCAGTGTGTGTGCTAGTGAAACCACCCAACCAGAGGTTCCAGTACAGAACTGAGCGGGACCCCCTGGAGCATGTGGACAGTTTTTCTTATAAGGGGCATTTAATAACAAATAACCGGTATGATAATGATGATATCTCAAACAACACCGGAAGTTAAATGCGGTGCGGTTGGCAACCATCTTATAAGAAAATTCAACTTTTCTACAACGTGTGTTAAGCTGCAGCTTTTTAAAGCGTATTGTAATCCCATATACTTTTTTTTTGTGAAGCGTTCGTATATTTAAAATAAATAAAATTTGGTCATTTATGCATTAATCATCACAGAAGCACAACAAGTATGAACAAATCGTAACGTCAGTGCACGCAAGACTCATTATGATTTGATTTGAGCCTCATTTCCCCCCCCGGAGCCTCAACGTGAGTCATAATAGGCTCCTCCGTAGGGCGCGACCGTCATTGATTCAGGTAAGTTCGCACGGCCTTGCGTGCGAAAAAATTAGTCTTGTCAAGATGAAGTCAGTACATATTTCAATTGTGGCATGTTCGCTTACTAGCGCGTATAAGAGAGTAAAGAGTTAACGCGTATCTTCATAAATGTATTGTTATCTCTGTGCGTGAGGGGGTGGAGAGACCACCTCACTCGCACAGGTGTTTGGGAACCCTATATGCTGTAACTCATTTGGTGTAAGTGTGCGAGGGTTACCATGAGCCAACTGCGAGTAGCATACAATGACATATTCAGGAGGCTGGTGGGTGTCCTAGTAGTATTTATTTGCAGAATGAGATGTTGATTGGCTGATTGCATACAGCTTCCAGGAACGGATTGAATACTCGAATAATCCCTTCCTGGTGGTAGTATGTAACAGTGAGGGATACAAACTATCCTCACTTAATGAAAGAGTGGGACAGAATACTGCTTGTGCATGAAGATCCCGATATTAATAGGAATAATGCTTGACTCCTAACTGATATCTAGGCTGCGGGCCCATCATATGCGGGCGGCTGTCAGGTTGAGATGCGACCCCGACTATGTTCACCGATAGGTGGCTTTATACTAAACCTCTCCAACATTATTGTTTGCATACATATTCATGGGGGAAAAGGAAATAAAAGGTATTTTAGGCGCACGTGTCTCAAACCTAATCTATGAACTGGTGTCGTGTACCTCAATCTTGATCTGACTTCACGTGTTTTTTCAGACTATATTTTTTGATGTATTGGTAGGGATGTTTTGTTGTTGAATTTTTTTATGCTGTAACCATTATTGTACCATTGCGTGTCTCAGTAAAGATAATAATAATAATAATAATAGTTATTATTATTATATTTATTGAACAAGTTGGGGACGCTCCTAAGAAATTGCTACGAGAAACTCTCGAGTAGCGGAGCCCCCATGCCTGGTGTCTCGAACGACCTTGTAATGAGTAAGCCGAATTGAAAGGTAGATTTTTAGCCATCAGAGTTTGGCTGATGGAGACGAAAGGGGTGCTCTGCAAGAGGAATAAGGCTAAGAAAAACTCCCTTCAATCCCAACACCCACGGGCTTCGGATAATTTAGTTTTTCCAGAACCTCCGGATGATGACTATGCGGACCAACACAGTTGCCTCAGAGGAAGATGTCCGGAGGCTATATCTTCTTTCCCACCCGGATCTGCGGGAGAGGAGTTGGATGGTCTGTGTTCTGGTCACCTTGAGGCTTTCTTCAGGCGAGAGTCTGGTGAAGCGGGCCCTGTTTTCTGTTGCGGATGACAGACCTCACCAATACGGTACGGGGAGGTGAGGTGCCCAGCTCCATTATCACCACCTTCTTCGGAGTTGTATTAGCGCTGTGATGAAGAATGACGGTGACATCCGCCCGATATCAGTTGGGAATACCTTGAAGAAGTTTGCTGCTAAGGTGGGAGTCAAACCACTGTCTATTGGAGACGGCCAAGAGCCTCGCTCAATACAGTTAGGATTCTCGACCAGGAGAGGGCGTGAGGCACCTGCCTTTGCAGCCAGGGCGTGTCAAAGAGGCTGTAACCACATATAAGTCCTTCTTAAATTTGACATGCGCAACGCTTCAAACAATATCAGAAGAGATACTTTCATAACAGCTGCTCGGAACCAAACCCGAGAAGCATTCAGACCGCTTTGGTAAGCCAACCTAATTAAATAACGGCGAAGTGTTGTTATCTTCAACTGACATCCAGCAAGGTAACATATGTAGAACGGCTCTGTTCTTTCTGGGGGTTAACGAGGGCCTGAACTGTCGAATCTGAGTTCAATGTTTGGTGATTAAATGAAGCCACCCTTGGAGACACACCAGAGAAGGTATTGCATGACGTGCAGCTCTTGATTAATCAGTTACAAGCTATTGGGCTGGAGGTTCACGTTAGAAAGTGTGAATTCACTATCATGAAGCAGAATCATCAGAAGCAGAATCATACATAAAAATAGTTCAAATCAGTGCTATCTAATGTCATATTGGTTCAGAATAGCTTGTGTACGCAGCTTGGAGCCCCCATTTCAGAACAGGACCATTGTTTTGAAAAGCAAGCTAAGTGATCTGGAAGGAATGGTCACGCGCTTGGAGCAGTTTAACATCCATCAAGCTTATTTCCTGTTGAAAAACTCTTTCTCTATTCCCAAGTTTCAGTATGAGCCCAGATCATCATCCGACTATCAACATGGTGAGTGTTTGAACGATGTTGATCAGGTGTTAGGGGATGACGTCACTGGGGTGTCTAAGGTCCCACTTGATGACCGGTCTAGTAGACAAGCCACTCTATTAGTTTGTCATGGAGGACTCTGGCTTATAAAGACCCGAGTAATTGCTCGTCCAGCCTTAAACTCGTCGATGAATTCTGTGATGTTAACAGAATTTTTGATGTTAACATCGCGGCCGACATGAAGCAGATGCAGGGTGCCATTGGGATGTGGGGGGA
The DNA here is from genome assembly GCA_016164225.1 of Gammarus roeselii. Classification (NCBI taxonomy): domain Eukaryota; kingdom Metazoa; phylum Arthropoda; class Malacostraca; order Amphipoda; family Gammaridae; genus Gammarus; species Gammarus roeselii. The sequence continues at coordinate 4,416 of SDVV010032001.1, forward strand.
GAAAGGTGTCAATTCCCTTGACTTGGAGGAACTGGACATGGATTAGCAGGAAGCTTTTGATTTGCCTTTGCTGGTGAGCTTCTTGAACGGATTGTTGGTTGTCGCGGATCAGACAGTGGGAACACACGTCCTGGCTGCCTCGGGCAGAGAAAGTGTCCTTTGGATACACGCAATTCTAGTGCAATCATTGGGGACTCAACTGTATCATGAGACTACGCATTACCGTAACTCTGAGAGTGGGGTCTATCCGTGTCGCTGCGGTCAGAGAATGGACGAGTTGGGGTTGCATTGACTTTCACGCAGGTATAGTACCCGACGGTTTCCCAGGCACTCGACGTTGAACGACATCGTCAGGTGATCCTTGCAGAGAGCGGGGCTTCCATCGCTGCTGGAACCTTTAGGTTTGGATAATGGTGATTGCAAGAAGTCTGACGGCATCACAATTTTCCCTTTCAAAAATGGATAGAATTTGTGCTGGGACGGTACGTGTGTGGACACGTATGAGGAGATACATTTGATCGGTTCCTTTATTTCCGAGGGATCTGCCGCTATGATGCGTCAGTTTCAATTTGACGCATTGCCACTAAAACGACGGGGTGTACGGTGAGTCTACCTGGCGTGTTGTGAGGGAGATCGCTGGAAAATTGGTAGAGGCAACTGGAATTTAGGTGAATCTTTGTGGTTCCAGCAGCGGTTGGGTTTAGCCGTATAGAGAGGCACAATTCAGCATCCTGTCGGCGGGGAGGGAAGCCGAGGAGAGATTTTAGTGGGTCGGAGGGCACCCTTCAGGGTGCTCATATCCAATCACACACTGCTGTGTAGTAACACTGCGCCCCTTACAGGAGTTTCCCCTTCACGATGGTTATTTATTTATTTATTTCGATTTCAATTCAGCAACATTGAACCTTATTCTCAGTGTCTCTGACAGGTGTTAGTGGAGCTGTTACTGGGAAGTAATGTACGTACATGGTGCATCTTCAAAGTTCACAGGCCTACAGTCAGTATTCGTCTGTTGACACTGAGAACACAGTTTCTGAGATTTTGAACTAGTTCTGTCATCCTTTAATGAATCCTGCCTACATTTCGGTATCCAGTTGATTTCTTATCATAATCCTGTTCTGCAAGACCCCGTGGAAGGGGTATTTGCTTATTTATTACTGTTGTGTAAACAGCTGCTGGGCGAGAAGTGAAATAAAATGCTTGAGCTTATTAAAAAATGGCAGGGGGCAGGAGGTTGTGTCCGTGAAAAATGGTCGCTTCGCTTGTAGCATTGTTGTGATTGCTTTATTTGTATAGAAGTGTGTTTGGGTTTATTGTTACAAAAAGAGTTTGACGTACCTCAAAAGGTGATAGTATAAATATTTTTTGAACTATCATAGAATAGTTTGATGAAAATTGCAAACGAATTCATAAGAGCGGATGATAAAACTCAGTAAAAGAGACACAAGTCTTGTCATGAGGCAGCGCTTCAGACACGTGTTCTGATATCAGAGAGTCCGGGTGTCATTTCGCGGTGAGTATACAGATGAATGCGTTACAAAGTAGTGTGTTGTTGCCGCGTTTCACACAATGGTTCCTGATAGACGGCTTACCTAACCGATCATTAAAAGATACTTATAATGTTGCGTTATTACAATACCATCGTCTGAAAAGAATAGTATTTTGTGGTAAGCGGATAAAATTTTGAGCCTAGTATTTTTTTAGGAGGGCTTGGAATCTCATGCCGCCTCTAGAATAGTTCTAAATAGTACTGAGCACCTTAAAACCTGATGAGCTACATTTTTCCTTGCAATCATAATTTGATTTTCAATACAGCAATTAACGGGAAGAGTTCAACATAAAGTTACTTCATACATGAGTTGCCCTCAAAAGACTCATTCGATAGGTTCCTTCAGTAACTGTTTAAGTTAAGACGAAAGATAGGTGACAGTGTTTAACCCTTGAGCAGGCCAGAATCTCGTTACGAATTTTGTTGTCTATCACCAGACGATTTTATTCGTACAAGGAAAAACCTTCACCCAGCAGGGGATGAATTTTTTTCCGGATTGTAAATGAGAAGGTGCGATGAGCTGTGCTAGAAGGCTTCCATTATTATAGTGTTTATTTGAAATATGAAAAAAACGTTCAGTGGTCATCCATTCATGCTCATATACTCCAGTTCTTATGAGCTTTATCTCCCAATTCTGTTGACTTTTATCATGAAAATGATTTTTAAATTGTTGTAAATCAAAGGCTACCCTCTTAAAAACACTGCACATTATAATGAGTATAAATGATATAGCTAATAAATAAATGCAAAGTCATTTATGATCTAAATCCTCAACAGGTGTGATGAAAGAATTTAATTCCATGGATAGTGGTACTAGATACTGGTTATTACAGCGGCGGGTGACACTTCATCATCGAGCGAGCAAAAATGTGCAATACTGAACACTCTGAAAAATCATAGTATTTGAGGTGAACAAACTTGCACGCGTACACGTCAAAACTAACCTCGTCGAACGAAGAATATTTAACGATCATTTCAGTCTTTCTAATCTAATTTCAAAAACGTGAAATGGTACTCGAACAATAAATCCAAAGCCGCCCGATTATTTTGAAAGCACGTACTTATTGTGGAAGTGAGGATCCAAGACTGTCAGCATATACTGAATTGTCTATATTTTGATAGTCAATATTTTCTGTAGTGCGGTGATTTACGGCATTAAATATTACACTAGTTCCTGATTGACTGAACTGTTTGAGAAACACACGCGCTGTTATCGTACATATTTATTCAGTATAATGTTTTTTTATCAATGCGTATGAGATGCATATAAAATTGTGTTGACTTTTTATTTATCCCGAAAATTTCGTTCTGCTAGCTACGTTGGCGAATATGAGAAACAATTCAATTTCCTGAAATATGAACCGTACGAATATTACTTGCAAGAAAAAAAAAGCGTCAATCAAAAGTAGAGTAAAGGGATACGAGAACGGCATTCTAGAGTCATTTTGGTGGGCGGGGGTAGGGCGCTATGCTGCAACTTGACTCAAGCGCCCGTACGGGGGTTTGCGCAGAAACGGGGAGCGGAGGCGTAGGGTACAAGAACTGGTTTGGTGCACAAGTCAGCTAACGGACGGGAGGGGGGGGAGGGTGCAAAGTGGAACGGGGACGGTCGGAGTCAGACAGGCGGCTAAAGGGTGACTTATTCCGATGAATGGATGGACAGCTTTCGGATTATTCATAAGGTATGTTACTAGGTTATATATATTATTAGGCTTTTATATGTTAATAGGTTTTATAAATAAAATGTTTACGCACTATGAATGCTCAAGAGGTGTATGTCTGTCTTGCATCTTTGAGGAATTTTCGTCATTGATCCCTACCAAATATGTTGTTTAACGTTTAGAAGACGATTTACTGGATGGATGAGTCCTAGTGTAGAGGTGGTTTACACTTTTCGGTTGTCATTTTGGAGTTCATCCATGTCCAACGTGAATTATGTATGGCCTTGTAGACGTCGATCTTAAGTTCCATGGGTTTGTTAGTGAGGTTATGCGACAAGCTACTCATCGTTGTAGTGGTTTACTTACATAAGTCATCAGTAAACAGAAGTCTACCTTTTTTATGGCCACACACTCTCTGAGACTCATTCTTGACCACTGTACATGAGTCTAGGTTTTGGTTATGTCCAGGATGTGTCTTTGTTCGAGGCTGTTCAGAGACGATGGGTTGACAGATGCGAGGTACGTCTGTGTCATCGTACCATGACTGGATGTTACCTCTAAATTCGTTGAATATCAGTGGTAGATTGCTGAGAAGTGACCTAGTAAAGCATTTTAGAGTTCATTTTTTAGGACACAGAGGGCTTGGATTTTGTACTGCTTGAGGCATAGCATCAGATAGGTCTAGGAATTTATTATAGATTTGAATGGTATCGTAGTAAAAAATAACATTATTCTCATGAACTCGGTGTTAAATGTCAGATATTTTTAGTACGGCTGTTATATTTGTATATATTCTTATTCATGAACCAGATCACGTAGGATATTGGACTAGGATTTGTCATCTGAGTGTGGTAGGATTCACCGTGGATAAAAGTTAATCATTGTTGCTTAGGGTAGAGTAGAGAATCTTATTTAGCTACTGTATAGTTCTTGTTTTACATTTTTTGCCTAAGTTTACGGAATGTTGGGTATAAAATACGCCTAATTGGATGTAATGCTTCATAAATTGGTAGGTTTTACCTCACGACACTGTATTCGAATACGGTTCCATGTTGCCTTGGAGAACTAATCTACCGGATTTTTGTTGAGTGTTGGTGTTGAAATTATTCAATTATTTAATGTACATCTCATTTATGTTATCCAATCAAAGGTCTTTACATGATGCTTATTCCCGCAAGACTTACTTATATAAATGTTTGTGAGACGTTTGCAGTTTAGACACCTGAAAGTTATTGAGTATTTCAATCTTCGTTATGAGTCTGCGTTCTAATTCAGAATATTTGACTTTTTTCGACCATTCACCAGATCCACTTTAACATTTTCACTCTAGGTCTGTAAAAATGGCCTTAATCCTAACTCATCCTAACCTAAAAATACCAAGGATTGTATATTATTCCCCGTTTCACACTTATGTTAGGTATTTTTTTCATTGTTTTAACCTTCGTCCTTATCAAATCTATCCACTTGACTCTGTAGTTTTACCAATATTTAACAGATGGTGTGCCTACAAATTTATATATATTTTTTTCACTTCGCTTGTTACAAGTCCAGTAATATCGACCAGTTTCGAGTAATGTTAGGTCATCGCTCGTTTGTGGACTTTCGAGTTCGAAACGTTTATGTAAGCTTACCCCATACGTCAGTAAGTGTTACGAATGTTAAAGCGTTAGCAAAATGTATGTATGGTTTTACTGTTGGGATATGATTTTTTTTTGTAATGATGGATGTCCTGCTCCTACAATTTTCGTCTATTATATCAAATATCGAATAAATTCACTCCGACGTATTTACTACAGATCTGCGTTGTAAGGTCCGCAATCCACATGACCTTGGATATAAACCATGTCTAGGGTACATAATTAGCGAAATATATATAAATGTACGACAACATAGATCAAATATCGATGAATGCAAAAAGAATTACCACACACTGCCAAATACATTATTACCTAGGCAACTTAACATATTCCATCCAATAGTTACGTATTATAATCAAGTTTGATGGTTATGTATGATATTGATATGTTTGAATCTATCCACTAGGGCTATATATTTATCATATCGAAAGCAGTTGAATACATTTTCTCCAATTTGGTCCAGCAAATATCCTCTTCCAGGTGTTTAGATTCCAGAATTTATCGATATCTCTGTTACATGTTCTGATGAGTCTCAGCAGGTAGGATCCAAGAGAACTAATGCACTTCAATTTGTTACATTTTTACTGTGGAACAGTTATACGCGATGTTAGGTTCAAAGATCTAGTCATTCTAACCAACTTATCCAATAATTATATTTTTTCATTCAAGTTTGATGGATATGTATGATATTTAGTCATTATTTTGTGTGATGTACACATCAAATTCATTCCACACGGTTCTATTTTACATACTTTTTCTTCTAATATCACACACCAGGTACCCATATACACCCTTTGTACGCACCAGGTACACACATACACCCTTTGGTAAAACTACAGTCAAGTGGATAGATTTGATAAGGATGATGGTTAAAACAATGAAGAAAATACCTAACATAAGTATGAAAAGGGGAATAATATACAATCCTTGGTAATTTTAGGTTAGGATGAGTTAGGATTAGGGCCATCATTACAGACCTGAAGGGAAAAATGTTAAAGTGGATCTGGTGAATTTCCGAAAAAAATCGAATATTCTGAATTAGAACGCAGACTCATAACGGAGCCTAAAGTACTCAACAACTTTTAAGTGTCTAAACTGCAAACGTTTTACAAACATTTACATAAATAAGACTTGCGGGAATAACCATCAAGTAAAGACCTTCGTTTGGATAACATAATTGAGATGTACATTGAATTATTGAAGAATTCCAACACTAACACTTAACACAAATCCGGTAGATTAGTTCTCCAAGGCAACATGGAACCGTACCCGAATGCAGTGTCGTGAGGTAAAACCTACCAATTTTTGAAGCATTTCATCCAATTAGGCGTATTTTAAACCCAACATTCCGTAAACTTAGGCGAAAAATGTATAACAACAACTATACAATAGCTAAATAAGATTATCTACTCTACCCTAAGCAACAATGATTAACTATTATATACAGTGAATCCTACCACACTCAGATGACAAATCCTGGTCCAATATCCTACGTGATCTGGTTCACGAATAAGAATATATACAAATATAACAGTCATACTAAAAATATCTGGCATTTAACACCGAGTTCATGAGAATAATGTAATTTTTTACTACGATACTATTCAAATCTATAATAAATTCCTAGACTTTTCTGATGCTATGCTTCTAGCAGTACAAAATCCAAGCCCACTGTGTCATAAAAAATGAACTCTAAAATGCTTTACTAGGTCACTTCTCAGCAATCTACCACTGATATATAACGAACTTAGAGGTAACATCCAGTCATGATACGATGCCACAGACGTACCTCGCATTTGTTAACCCATCGTCTCTGAACAGCCTCAAACAAAGACACATCCTGGACATAACCAAAATCTAGACACATGTACAGTGGTCAAGAATGAGTCTCAGAGAGTGTGTGGCAATAAAAAAGCTAGGCTTCTGTTTACTGATGACTTAAGTAAACCACTACAACGATGAGTAGCTTGTCGCATAATCTCACTAACAAACCCATGGAACTTAAGATCGACGTCTAAAAGGCCATACATAATTCATGGTGGACATAGATGAACTCCAAAATAACAACCAAAGAGTGTAAACCACCTCTACACTAGGACCCGTCCATCCAGTAAATCGTCTTCTAAACGTTAAACAACATATTTTCAAGGGATCAATGACGAAAATTCCACAAAGATGCAGTACAGACATTCACCTCTTAAACATACATTCCTAGGAT
>SDVV010032002.1:0-11480 GCA_016164225.1 Gammarus roeselii
CCTACGAGCTGCAGCCTGTCTACGCCTACGAGCTGCAGCCTGTCTACGCCTACGAGCTGCAGCCTGTCTACGCCTACGAGCTGCAGCCTGTCTACGCCTACCAGCTGCAGCCTGTCTACGCCTACGAGCTGCAGCCTGTCTACGCCTACGAGCTGCAGCCTGTCTACGCCTACGAGCTGCAGCCTGTCTACGCCTACGAGCTGCAGCCTGTCTACGCCTACGAGCTGCAGCCTGTCTACGCCTACGAGCTGCAGCCTGTCTACGCCTACGAGCAGTTGGAACATAGTGTTTTTCTGTATCAAGAATACGATGTCATTCTTCAGTCCTAGCGGCAGCTAGTCCAGGCATTTTGCGTGCATAAGATCTCGACCAAGAGCTGTTCCAAAACTGCATTCTTAAATTAGTTTGACGAGAAACCTCTTCACTATTACGCAGGTCATCTGGGATGCCCGGTTTTATAATATGGACCTGAATAGTTCCTTCATGTCAAAAACATGATCGAAGACATCCAATGTCATCGAGCGGGCGAGTGCCCGCTCGATAATAATGGAAGCCTAGCGTTGCAGACAGCGTGTCTACAACGCTTATGGGCCTTTCTTGTTAATTTCAGAGATTTGTTTTAAGGGGAAAATATCTTGGCCGTTCATGGGCATGAATGAACACAATATTGGTGGTGGATAATGTCGGTATAATTAATTGTTGGACCGCAAAATAAGCTTATTGAGGAACTTAAATAATAATCATTGGGTAGCACAATAATGAAATTTCCGTGCTTATGAAATATTTTTACATGTTTAGTACAAAGTCACGGCAAACTCTCCACAAGTCCGTGATAAAAATAATAGGATATGGGAGACTCTTTAGGAGGTCCTTCTAAACATTGACCGGGAAATAGAGATTCCGCCGTCGCTCGATTGCAAACTAATTCAGCCCTGATTTGCTGTAGTGTTGAATCAGAACAAGAATGGAAGTGATTCGAAAGCCCTCCGTCATTGGTTTATTTCATACGATCTTGTTGAGTGAGGCCAAATTAACGGATTGACGGAGCATTTCCCACGAGGCTTTCGTGGACTGCTTGCTTGTTGTCGCACCATTCGTACAAGACGTTCATTTATTGTTTCCACGCTTTCACTGCCTGGCAATTAGGGCTGTTGCTAAAAGGACGTGGCCACAGCAAAGCCCCTCCCTCTACCCTTGAGGTACACAAATTCAAAATTCACATAATTCTGGTATTATTTTATTCAATTCCATGAGTATTCAAAAATCTTCCCTTCTCATTGGTGAAATTCTTGTGGCGCTCCTGCACGCGATTAATCTTCAACCAAGGCCTATTGGTTTGGAATTGAAAATTTAAACTGAACACAATTCATCAGCTTTGAAATAATGTGTTGCTTCACTACAGAATTATGCCAATACAATTTTCTAGATTCTCCGGATACATGCTTGAACTTGCGTCATCAAACGGGCCTTTGTCCCAGTACAGAGATGTGTTTGAGACGCCACAAAATTGCAGAACTTCTGTACTAACGCAATTCAAAATTGCCAATGCACATTAGCGTTCTGGAGATGATTAGTTTACTTCCCTCACCCATTCCCCCGTTCGCGGGCTTGACGGAGTCCGAACGCAGCCCCTCGCCGGTCTCTGCTCCGTGTTCATCCACCGCTCGTCCCCCACCAGATGGAACACGACCGGTGGCGCCCTCAGCGCAGAGCGGCGGATTGGAAAACCCTTCCGTGTAACCATCAGGATCGAACTGACTGGCTTGAGACCACTGCAGGTAGAGCATGGCAGGGAAGCTGGGGGAGGAAGGGCTCAGGGAGCACTGAGGACTGGAGTTGCACAGGCATGGCACTCCCCTGCTGCAGCAGCCTGGAGGACAGAGGGGAAACAAAGTTGGTCGTCGATGATCAATGCAAAACAACAGCTTAGATCCGTTCCAGTTTAACCAGCACCGGCACCAATATGAATAATGAATTATTAACAGCCAAAAGTACTATAGTATCATGTACATGCTTTACTACTTTTTGGAATTTGGCCTCTAAATAAAACCTCTCGAATTACTGAGGCTTAATACCAAAAAGTAGTAGGACTAAGGTCCTTTAGTGGTTGACTGCAAGTAGCTAGTAACGACTCAACTAATTCCTACAATGTGACGTCACAACAGTAACATGAGCAGAAGTCCTACAATGTGACGTCACAACAGTAACACGAGCAGAATTCCTACAATGTGACGTAACAACAGTAACAAGAGCAGTAGTCCTACAATGTGACGTCACAACAGTAACAAGAGCAGAAGTCCTACAATGTGACGTCACAACAGTAACACGAGCAGAATTCCTACAATGTGACGTAACAACAGTAACACGAGCAGAATTCCTACAATGTGACGTAACAACAGTAACAAGAGCAGAAGTCCTACAATGTGACGTCACAACAGTAACAAGAGCAGAAGTCCTACAATGTGACGTCACAGCAGTAACAAGAGCAGAAGTGCCCTCGATACAGCAGTGAGTCATTCTTCTGTCAAAGAACCGCATTTCCTAAAATGGTGAGGCATATCTTCTACGCACGAGCAAAACACCACGGCTGTGTTCGCCAATAGAACAATTTGGATTAACCCCAATCCCGCACGCTGGTATACTCACATGCAAAGGTGTCCTGCAACCCTCTTGCGTTGATTGTGGCCACCTGGGTCGGCTTACCCGTCACGGCATTGAACAGCTGGTGGAGGACAACACAGTGAAGGTTGGGGACAGGAAGTTGCTCCACTAGGAATGACTGAGCAGTGGGCAGAGTCGGAGGTGTGATCTTATGCTGGCAGTTTGTATTATTGACATACCATCTCTGATTAATGTGGAATGTGATTTTATTATTGTTTATATTCACCTGTAAGGCGACCCACTGATGCGTCTGAAATTATTATTTAAAAACTGTTTTGATTGCGCATTGTGGGAAACATTTCTCAAAACCTGCCAACTGAGACAATCCATTGCTAACCTATGTGTGTATTCGATTCGTAGAGGAAGTCTAGTGGTCATCGGTTGGCATTCCTCAGATGGGGAAGGTAGAAACCCCCACTCCCTTCATCCCCGGTCTGTCAACCGCTGCATTTGATTCCTTCCTCTCGAATCATACTAGACGTGTAAATAAATAAGACTAAAGTAATGCAAATAATTAACGTTCAAGGTAAATCTCTACATATGAGATAATGAGGATTATTATAGTACAGTAGCGAGATATAATCTTTTGAGTTGAAGCGTTAAACCGTGGTTGGAGCAATGTAAGCGAATAGGGCTCTACCAAGCCGCCGCTAGATGGCGTGTTTGCCGTCAAGTTGGCTCCCCTAATCCGAGGGAGCTGGTTGTGTTTTGAAATTTGTGCAAAGCGGACATGTTTCCCGAAGCTCCGTAGACGGATAACGTATTCAAAATATTCCCGCCAATGCTACAAAACGACGCTAAGTTTTAGATTAAGACACCCAACGACTAGAAGTATTGTAGCTAAATAGGATTCTAGGTAGCCTATACTAACCCATTCTTAGGTAGGATACTCTAGATGTAGTTAGTTCTAGCAACTGTAGCTACACCATAGACGTGACAGTATTGAAGACTATGGCCGAAGGCAAGATGGTGAAGTTAATTAAAAACCTAAAGGCAAATCATTGAAATTAATTACAAATAAAGTGAACCGAGTGCTTCCCAAATTCTCAGTCTGGATTATGGTGTTATATCTAAAGGCTTACGATTCCAGTCTCAGAAGACGGTAAAGGTAAAAACGTTAAAATAAATATATAAAAGTTTTAAAGCAAAACGGTCGGGTAAAAATAAAATGCGAAGATAAACCCCGACCACATGAATGACAACTACACAATGCACTGTTGATATAGGAAATCATCACCAACCATAAACTGAATGATGGTTCTACCGATAAAAAAAAATCTAGTAAAAAGCCAACAACAGCTAGAAAAGTCGTCGACAATTGTTGTCAATAATCTTGCCTCATAAGAACGCAAGGTATTGTATGAACATTTTATTTATATGACCTCGTTTTTAATATATTCACAATATACTCGTCAATGACGTCTCACTATGACTATGCAGAAATTCCTCCAATGGCCGTAAGGAGATGGCCGTAGCATGTTCAGGACAACAACATCGCCACGTAAACAGGATCATGGGCTCGTTGTGCAGTTCTTTCTGTGCAGTATCTGTGCAGTGTACTGCAGTCACTCATGCTACTCAACTGAGTCTTAGTTTTCTAAGAAGACCATAGCCCGTATTGTGTGCCCATGACTAAGACGATGCGTAGCGCAGTTACTTATGTTACGGAACTGTGTCTTAGCCTGCTCATGACCATAGCCCGTATTGTGGGCCCATGACTCAGACGATGTGTAGCGCGGTTACTTATGTTAGTGAACTGTGTCTTAGCCTGCTATCAAGACTATAGCCAGTACTGTGAGTTCATGACTCAGACGATGTGTAGCTCAGTTACTCAAGCTACTGAACTGAGCCTTAGTCTGCTAACAAGACCACAGCCCGTATTATGGCCCCGTCCCATGTCTGAAACGATGTGTTGCTCAGTTACTCATGCTACTGAACTGTGTCTTAGTTTACTTACAATAACGTATCCCGCATTGTGTGTCCATGACTCTGACGATGTGTAGTGCAGTTACTCATACTACTGAACTGTGTCTTCTTCGTCTGCTAACAAGACAGTAGCCCGTATTGTGAGCCCATGATTCAGACGCTGTGTACCTCAGTTACTCAAGCTACTGAATTGTATCTAACTTAGTCTGCCAACAATACCTAAGCCCTTACAGTGAGCCAATCAGGCAGACAATGTGTAGCGCAGTTACTCGTGCTACTGATCTGTGTCATCGTCTGCTAACAATACCTAAGCCCTTACAGTGAGCCAATCAGGCAGACAATGTGTAGCGCAGTTACTCGTGCTACTGATCTGTGTCATCGTCTGCTAACAATACCATGCCACGAATTGTTAGCCAATAACTCAGTTACTCATGCTTCTGAACTGTTCGTTAGTGTGCCAACAATAGCATAGCCCGAATTGTTGGCCAATAACTCAGGCAATGTGTTGCTCAGTTACTCATGCTTCTGAACTGTTTGTTAGTGTGCCAACAATACCATAGCCCGTATTGTGAGTCCATAACTCAGACGATGTTTCGGTGAAACAATCAAATCGGCATCTCCGCCAGGATATCAATATTGACTGAGTGAGGTTTTTCATGTGATTGCCATGATAGCGAGATCTATGGCTGACTGGTAATATCTGATGCAACTTCTTCATTGTGTATATTAATATAGACTAGTCATGATAGACTAGTTAATATAGACTAGTTTCTAGAGAAACTGAGAGGATCCAGGTATTAACTCTTCAATATTTATCAATATTATAGATGGTGCAGTAAATACTTAGATTGTAATGCTGTATTTACGAGGCGATCTATTGCTAAATAAGAAAACAGATCCCAGTGATTAGTTTATATTCGACACTGAATACAATGCACTGCATTGTGTGGTCGGTGTTTACAAGGGTTTACAAGTGTAGGAAGACAACAACAGGCCTATTGGCCCAATTAGGTTGTCTTTTGATAGCAAGAGGGTTAGTTCTGGAGTAGAACGCTAAGAGGCCTATTGGCCCAAACTAGGTTGCCTTTTGATAGCAAGAAGATTAGTTCTGAAATACAACGTCTAAGAGAACTTCGTGTGCCATTTTTGTATTTGTATAACAACAGGAAAGAGAACGGTTTAGCTATTTATTGGTGATTTATGTAGAACTTATCGAGCCGCGACTTAAACGTTTCGATTGTATTGCTGTTTACAACCTCCGCTGGAAGTTTGTTCCATTCTTCGACAACTCTATACGTGGAGAAATTGAGCGTGATGTCTAGTGAGAAGCATTTCACATCGATTTTGTAACCATTGTTCCTAGTCACTCCGTTTGTATCATGACTGAAAAGGCTCGCTCGGTCGACGTTTCCTTACCCTTCATAATCTCCCACACTTCGATCATATCGCCTCTAACTCGACGTTTCTCTAGCGAATAGAGATTGAGTTCACGAAGCCCGTCTTTGTACGATTTATTCCGCAGCGAGGGGATGAGTTTGGTAGCGCTACGTTGAACCTTCTCAAGTTTAATAACGTCTTTTCTTAGAAATGGAGACCGGAATTGAACGGCATACTCGAGATGCGGTCTAACAAATGCATTAAATAACTTGAGCATACTGTCTTGCTTCTTATAAGAGATAGTGCGGGATATCCTACAACGCATTTTGTTGCCTTTCTCGTCAGCATCGTTACATTGTTTGCTGCTTTTTAAGTCGTTACTAATGATGACACATAAATCTCTCTCTTCGGTGACGGGAATGAGTTTCTTTCCAGACATTGAATATTCGTGTTTGGGGTTATGAGGACCTATGTGCATAACTTTGTATTTGTCTACATTAAAATTTAATTTGCCACTTTTCTGACCAATCAACAATTTTGTTCAAGTCTAGTTGGATGTGCTGACACTCTAGTTCAGCTTGAACTTTTCCTTCGATCTTAGTATCGTCTGCAAACATGCTAATGTTTGCAAGCACGTTTCCATCGAGATCGCTTATGAATATTATGAATAGCACTGGACCTAACACGGATCCTTAGGCACACCTCTTGTAACATTACCCAAAAGGGAGGAAGCTCCAATAAGTACAGCTCGCTGCCGTCTGTCCGTAAGCCAACGTTTTATCCAGTTATCAAGCTCGCCTCTAATACCGATGCGGTACAATTTACTGAGTAAGTGCTTGTGGGGAACTTAATAGGAGGACTTTTCAAAGTCGTGGTAAATGATGTCGATTGAAGATTTTTGCATCGTGAATTTCAATTATATTATTGAAAAAATTTACAGGTTCGCAGCACCGGAACGATTGTGTCTATAGTCATGCTGAGAGTCACCAATCAACTTGTAAAATTCTAAGAATTCTATCATTTTATCCTTTCTCAAACATTCCATCAATTTGCCAAGGACTGAGCCGATACTCATGGGTCGGTAAAAACCGGGACACTTTTTGTCTCTCTTTTTTTAAATTGAAGTGACGTTTGCATTTTTCCATTGAGAGAGGCAGGTGCCATTTGTGAGAGATTGGGTGGAAATGTATGATAAGTGTTCGGCGATTTCCTTTTTAGTCCCTTTCAGCATTCTAGGATGAACTTGGTCTGGACCAGGAGATTTTGTAACATTCAATTTATCTATACACTTAATAACTTCGTCAGGATAAAAGTTTACTTCGCTGATGATTTCAATTTGTGTTTTGATGATAAACTAGGGATTAGGAATATCCGTATTCTCTAACGTAGATATAGAACAGAAATATTAGTTTAGTATGGCACATCACTCTCAAGAGGACCTATCACGGATATTTCATGTTTTTGCTCGAAATATTACTGAAAATTCTGAATAGTTTTGCCAACCGCCGCAATTTCATTTTCATAATCATTATTTTTTTTTATTTTAAATCCTTCTTTAAAACTCTTCCACTGACAGTGAATTCATTTGTCAAGTGTGTTTTTTCCAGCTGAAGCTGCTGCAGATCTCCGTTCCAATACTTAGGCTGATTGACTGCTGGTCGCCTGTTGTTGGTAGGGATATGCTCGCGTTCAGTATCTTCAAGTATAATCAGAAAATTGGTTAATGATTGGTTGACGTTACGTTCGAGGGTTACATGCTTTGTCGCCATTGACTCTCATAAGCCATCAAAGTTGGCTAATCTAAAATTAGGGACTTTCCCGTAGTATATTGACGCTTTCAACTCGGGCTCTATCTTAAAACGGATATAGTTATGATCGCTAGTACCGAGTTATGATCGCTAGTACCGAGTTATGATCGCTAGTACCGAGTTACGATCGCTAGTACCGAGTTATGATCGCTAGTACCGAGTTATGATCGCTAGTACCGAGTTATGATCGCTAGTACCGAGTTACGATCGCTATTACCGAGTGGTTATCCCACTTCAACGTTCGTGACGAGAGAGTCGCTTGCACTAAATAGAAGAACAAGGAGATTGCCGCCTCTTGTAGGTATCTTCACCATTTGGGTCATGAACTTATCGTCTGCAAAATCGATCAGACCTTGACCGGTGGCAGTGCATAAGTGGTCAGCGTTGCTCTGGATGACCTTCACAGTAACCGCAATGATACTGTAACCCTTCCGGCTGCAATGTTGTTACCAAACCACAGTGGTCCTAAGGCCCGAACAGCCACAGTGGTCCTAAGGCCCGAGCAGCCACAGTGGTCCTAAAACCCGAGCAGCCAGAGGGGTCCTAAGGCCCGAGCAGCCACAGTGGTCCTAAAACTCGAGCAGCCACAGTGGTCCTAAGGCCCGAGCAACCACAGTGGTCCTAAGGCCCGAGCAGCCATAGTGGTCCTAAGGCCCGAGCAGCCACAGTGGTCCTAAGGCCCGAGCAGCCACAGTGGTCCTGAGGTCCGATCAGCCACAGTGGTCCTAAGGCCCGATCAGCCACAGTGGTCCTAAGGCCCGAGCAGCCACAGTGGTCCTAAGGCCCGAGCAGCCACAGTGGTCCTAAGGCCCGAGCAGCCACAGTGGTCCTAAAGCCCGAGCAGCCACAGTGGTCCTAAGGCCCGAGCAGCCACAGTGGTCATAAGGCCCGAGCAGCCACAGTGGTTCTAAGGCCCGAGCAGCCACAGTGGTCCTAAGGCCCGAGCACAGCAACGAAAATCCATACCACAGCCGATACCGCTTTCCCGAGTATTCTCTATGAGGACTAAACCTCTTTGTTCCAATCGTCGAGGGCGTGATTCCTGGTCCTGTAACTGTAGCTCTTTCCACGTGTTGTGAACTATCATGTGCAAAGATGAGCAATATCTGTTCTCAGCAATGATATATTTATTTCACGTATGATAATGCACATCTTTCGAACATTATGTAACATCCAATTGTAAGCGATCGCATCAACACCGTCGAGTAAACAACGTTCGTAAAGGGAAATACTGTAGGGGTTATTTATATTGACCGGTTGTTTGCATTGAGAACGATCTGACAGAAAATACCGCTCTAACCCTATTTATTGTGCATTACGGGACATAACAATGTTTTACTGGCGCAGCAGCAACAGTTGGAAGACAAAATTGATTCGCGTGTACTGAGATGGTTCGGGCACATGGTGAGGATGGATGAAGGGAGATTGGTGAAAAGGATGTTGAAGGCCAGTAGTGGACGTAGGCCTAGAGGGAGATCAAGGTTTGGGTGGATGGATTGCGTGAAGCAGGCGTTAGGAAGAAGAGACTTGACAGTGGAGATAGTGAGTGAACGTGAAATGAATAGAAGTGAGTATAGAATGACTAAGAATGGATTATTTTGGACGCTGCCTCGATGTGCTTTCCCGTCCTCGACATCTTGTCATCATGACACGGCAGGGGTGAACCAGTCATACTGTCGGGCCCTGCTGCCGACACGGACCTCGGACCTCACTCTTGACCCGGAGGGTGTGTTGCAGGGTCTCAGGGCCGGACCCTTTAGCGCGAAAGGGCTAAGTTGTTTGACTGTATGAGAGGAGTGTGAGGTGCGCCTTGCCGTCAGTCACCCCTTTTTCTGGGAGGTTTGGTCTAGTGTCTGTATCGGTATCTGTGGCAGCGGCAACATCGAGTGGCTTGTACGGCAAACGAGATCAAATAATATTTCGCGAATTGATATCAAAGAAAATCGGGTCCAATGTGTTGTCAATGGAGGCTGAATGCTGCTGCTTAAAGAAATGTTCATACAGATAAATATGCAGAAGCAAAATGACAGAAAGTATAGAGGAATATTGTCCGACCGTATGATACGACTTTGATATATCTTCACATAGGAACAACTAGCACCTAAACAACATCTTCATATAGGAACAACTGGAACCTAAATATCTTCACATAATAAACAGCTAGCACCTAAACATCTTCACATAGGAACAACTAGCACCTAAACATCTTCACATAAGAACAACTAGCACCTTTTGCATAGGAACAACTAGCACCTAAACATCTACACATAGGAACAACTAGCACCCAAACATCTACACATGAGAACAACTAGCACCCAAACATCTTCACATGGGAACAACTAGCACCTAAACTTCTTCACATAGGAACAACTAGCACCTAAACATCTTCACATAGGAACAACTAGCACCTAAACATCTTCACATAGGAACAACTAGCACCTAAACATCTTCACATAGGAAAAACTAGCACCTGAACATCTTCACATAGGAACAACTAGCACCTACACATAATTCGTTAGTGATTAAAATTATTCAGATATATTTCTCACTAGATTTTTGGTAAAGATTTCAATTCGCTAAAACTTCGATGTTCAGACTTCATTTGATGGCAGTGGTTGAGACATGCGTGCGTACTAATTGTTCATTGTTTCGTTAAAGATTTAGCAATGACTCATATTATTTCGTTACTAAAGAAGATCGAGTGCTGCTGTAATGCATGTTTTATGTGATCGAGTGCTGCTGTTATGCATGTTTTATGTGATCGAGTGCTGCTGTAATGCTGTTTTATGTGATCGAGTGCTGCTGTAATGCTGTTTTATGTGATCGAGTGCTGCTGTAATACATGTTTATGTGATCGAGTGCTGCTGCAATGCATGTTTTATGTGACCGAGTGCTGCTGTAATACATGTTTTATGTGATCGAGTGCTGCTGCAATGCATGTTTCATGTGATCGAGTGCTGCTGTAATGCATGTTTCATGTGATCGAGTGCTGCTGCAATGCATGTTTCATGTGACTCTTGGCAGTAATTCTGCCATCGAGTGGGAATATATAAGGCATTACAAAATATAAAGAAAAAATCGATGATTTAATATTTTCATCCTCATAAAATTGGCCAAGTCGATGACCTTCTGTGGACGCTCGGACATCGTGACGTCATTTACTCGTCATTTGGAAAAGGAATTATGCATTAATTTGTTAGGCTCTCGCTTAAATCAAGAGGAAAGTGAGTCGTGGTAAAACACAACCCCTGGTCGTGTGGTGGAGTTCTTCAAACCCTGGGCGTTTGGTGGAGTGCTTCAAACCTTGATCGTGTGGTGGAGTGCTTCAACCCCTGGTCGTGTGGTGGAGTGCTTCAAACCCTGGGCGTTTGGTGGAGTGCTTCAAACCCTGGTCGTGTGGTGGAGTGCTTCAACCCCTGGTCGTGTGGTGGAGTGCTTCAAACCCTGGGTGTTTGGTGGAGTGCTTCAAACCCTGGTCGTGTGGTGGAGTGCTTTAAACCCTGGTCGTGTGGTGGAGTGCTTCAACCCCTGGTCATGTGGTGGGGTGCTTCAAACCTTGGTCGTGTGGTGGAGTGCTTCAACCCCTGGTCGTGTGGTGGAGTGCTTCAAACCCTGGTCATGTGGTGGAGTGCTTCAAACCTTGGTCGTGTGGTGGAGTGCTTCAACCCCTGGTCGTGTGGTGGAGTGCTTCAAACCCTGGTAGTGTGG
>SDVV010032003.1:0-11480 GCA_016164225.1 Gammarus roeselii
AATTAACATCTCATATCTATTCTATTAAGGGCATTTGCTAATAATGCATGGGCTTAGTGGTATAAATATGATTAAATATATTAGGGGCAGAAAAATTAGCCATATGTTCCAACTTGATTATATATAGTAAGTTTATAAAAGAATACCACATAAAAGTCCAAAAAAAAACATTTCCATCCTAATGTTATTCATTATAGCTATTCCAGCGAAAGTACGGTATAATTTAACTAAGGGGGTAGACCGTAACTCCAGCAGGACTGTAGGCGGCAGTAATTATCACTGTTCCCTCAACCACGTTTTACTGATTTCTCGTCTTCCTCTTTGTGCTTCGATCTCCATGTGGCGTGACCGCGATACTTTTTTCCTTGGTAATTAAATTTTTGAGCAGTTTCAGCCTGTACCTTAGAAATAGGCTTACTTCCGTGAAGGGTCTCATCGGAAAGCCTATCGAGTGGGCTTACACATCGGGAACCTGTTCATGAATGTCTGCTGGATAAATGGTGATCAATATCTTCGCTTCTTCGTCACCCGTCAAGAGGATTGTGTCAGGTAGTGTGCTATGACGCTGTTTTTCGTCGCCCGTCAAGAGAGTTGTGTCAAGTAGTGTGTTCCGACGTTTTTAACAATCTAAACACGGTCCGAAGAGACGAACGTCAGTGAAAGTGGGACCCAACATAAGATAAATGAATTGGCTGCAATTTGTTGTGTTTTGTCTTGTTGAACACAGTTTGTGAAGAGTGATTTCAAGTGCACCGGCCAGAGTAGCCTCATAGTGTCATGCCTTGCCAATCGAGGCTTACGCCCAATGTTGGCATAGGGCGGGTCTCTACCCTCTCTCACCCCCACCCTCAACCCCCCGTCCTTCGGCAGAAACAATAGACCTCTTGATACCCTGTTTAAGTGCGTTTATTCTAGGTCAGCTCAACGTGTGAACTGCTCTCATATCCATAGGAGTCTTCCTTTAGCGGCATCAGTGGTATCATACTAAATTATCTTGTTGAAGAACAAATCCGTGATACTCTCGTCGGTCAGCATTGGAGCATCTGGCAACTCTGCGCGGTTGGTATTCCATTGACATTCTCGCGTTTGTGTTTCATTATGGCCCTGTGGAACACTTTTACGCGCTTCTGGTAAAATTTGAAGACAGTTTTCTTTGTTTACTCCGTTAACCTAAAAACCTGAGTGGTTTCTTAAGCCTCCTTCGACTTAGTTCTGCGTATGCTCGTACCTGAGGGCTCTTTAGCGTCGCGAGGGCAGGTACACCACCAGCTCCTTGTGAAGCCTAACCCATACCTCTCTGCCCGCTCGTGACTGTTCGGCTGCGTTAATTTACGCACGCACAGTGACTGAACCATTGTCCCGATTTGTCAGTTTATTCGCGTAACAAGGCGGTGTGCAGTGTACCTATACTACCCCCCTCTCCCGTAGCTCAGTACCCCACCTACCCCCTTCTCCCGTAGCTTTGAAATCTGTCTGCCTGCACCAATTTGAGGACTTCGTGCAAGAAAAAAAATCGGGGATTATCTACTTCGACCTGCTAGAGGAGCGGTTGATCTGCTTCGACCTGCTTCAGGATCCTGGCAACCAAACAGTGGGGCACACGTTCATTACAGCTGCTGTTTTGGGCCATCGATGATATTCTTTACTTTTTTCATTTACTTTTAGCTGTTCAGTTCATTATATTACACGTCGTTTAGTTAGTTACATTTATCGGTGGTTTATTTCTCTTTGCCAAGTATATTTTTACCGTAAGTTACTCCTTTCATCATTCAATTATACAGTGTGGCTGTTATTTACTCCTTTGGGCTCTTACGACTATGTCAATGTGTATTTGTCGTATATTATGCTATTTTATTTTTTAGCCTGCTTCCATTTATAAATTAGCTATATTAATGTGTTTTTAGAATGCATATGTTCATTTACTTCGATTCGCAGGCTCACGATTATTTTCTCGATAACTTCCTTTGGGACAATTTATTAAGGTTATTTTTCAGTTTGCTTCTATTTTCCTATTAATTCCGATTCATATCTTTGTAGATTACTTTTATGCGCTTATTAGGATTTATCGTGTGCCCTTATGATTATTTTGTGTAATTTGTATTTGTCATATTTTGATTAACTCTTGCACCTATCACCCATATTTCGCCAAAACCAAGGCTGTCATCATTTTTCCGGTTACTTTTAGGTCATTTCTGGAGGCCATCTGCTGAGGCAAATTTTGATACTTTACTTTTTTTCATACGCTCACGATTATTTTCTTGGGCATCTTCTTTTAGGACAATTTATGTAGGTTATTTTTCAGTTTACTTCGATTTTCCTACTAACTCCAATTCATGTCTTTGAAGTTTACTTTATGCGCTTATTTGCATGCATTCATTCATGTGTTCTCATGATTATTTTGTGTAACTTGTATGTAATATTTTAATTTACTCGTGTGGCTATCACACATATTCGGTTACCATATTTCTACCGGTTACTGCTAGGCTATTTTTGGAGGCCATCTGCGGAAGCAAAGTTTGTTCGATTACTTTTATTCTCTCGGTCACGATTATCTTCTTGAAAATTTTATTAGGACAATTTATCCAGGCTACTGTTAAATTAGCCTCACTTTTCCTATTGATTATGTAGTCGTGAGCTCTCCTGATTTGATTTGTTTTAGTAATTCGTACGGGTCAATATTAATTTACTCCCTCAGCTATCACCCATATTCAGTCAAAACTTAGGTTGTGTTTTTTTCGGTTACTCCAAGATTACTTCTGGAGGCCATCTGCAGTGGAAATTTTCGCAGTCTTAGCATGTAGCTGCCTATAACGAAAAAAAAACGAAAAATAACAATATTTTTCATGACACAGTTAGGGAAACCTATTTTTTATTTACAGTGCGCAAGATAATGATTATAGGATAACAGCAGGAGCAAGTCGCTCAGCTAAATGTAACTGCTAGATCAATGACTTATAGCGTTTTTGAGAGCCAAGTACTAATTTACATTCCCCTCACTGCCACATGTTAGTATAATCTCATAAAATTTCCTAGCCCATCATAGAATTGTCAGGTAGTATTTTTTTTTAAAAGTATTGAATTACAGTCTTCACATTTCTGACTGCAGGTGATTATTTCTAAGGAAATTGAGTTGTTTAAACCTTTCTCATTTTAGCGTTTTTATTGGAATAGGTTGGTTTTGCTTGGGCCTAATGAGTCCGACAATCTCGCTTAGATGTTAAATTTCACTGTTCAATTGCGCCGCTTTCCTCGCGATGACCGACAATTTGGGTCGCTGCTGCCGTTGCCCTATAGGCACGTGTAATTTTAACAGTTGCGGCTGTTATAGAGCTAGAGACTCTGGCGGCGTTCGTTTCTGCTCCTCGATCTGTGCAAGCCGACCAGGCCGCGCATGCCATAACCAGCCAGACCAGCTATGCGCAGCTGAACCGGAGTCACGAGGTCGCCAGTGGGGGAACAGCAGTCTCTCCTGTGCGCTTTCGGCGGTATGAAGACATCATCACGCCACCAGGCGCTGTTAGTGTGGACTCTCTTGCCTCGGTTGAGAGCACTAAAGGGAGCGCTGAAATTAACGTCTCCTCAGCCGACAGTGCTACAGATTTGCCTCCCGTCTCAAACCAATCAGGCTCATGGGCTCTGCCTACCGGTTTAGAGACCGCGGCACAGGCAGCGACCTCCTTCGCACCGTTACGGGCGGTTCAGTCCGCCCTTCCCATCATTGGCACCTGTAATGCTGCTATACCATCAGGCTTCACTTCAGCTCAATCGGTTCTTTTATTGTGCCAGCGATCAAAATAGATCCAGATAATTACAAAAAACTAGTGTGATAAATGCAGGAGCACTTAAACCAGAAAAAAACTGAATTTCGTGTTCCAACTGTTGCAAATATTATCATATTTCCTGCGCAAAAATGAACGCTCTCAAAGCCAGAAACGTCGAGTTCTGGCATTGTTCGCGCTGTAGCGGCGCCCCGACGACCCAACCTTCAGAATCATCAAGCGAGCAAGGTTCCATTGACTTCGACACCTACATGGGCAAATGTAAGCGCTACATCAAGGTTTTAAACAAGATCCCGAAAGGAGTGATCATTCTAATGGCAAAAGCCCTTGATTCACTCTTAAGTGTCTGCATTCGAGAACGAACTTCTCTCGCATGGGCTCGGCTCATGGCATTCAGCTCTGCAGTGTCCCAACACCAGCTTTTCCGACGCTAAGCAGTCTTCGCTAACTTGAATCATGGACATGGACAGAAGGGGCTGGAATACATGGACAGAAGGGACTTGCCAGTATTGACATCTTGGGAGCTGGTCGATCAAACCATCTCTACTACTGTCTGACAAAAGTCAGACGATAGATTGAAGGCAACAGTCAATGCGAAAATTTGCCGATTTCGATCTTTGAGGGTAGCTTCTTCAAGCTAGTCGCTAGCCCCATTCTGCCTAGAAATTTTACAAGATTTGCGCGATAAACATCTGGACAACCCGGCGGATATCTCATTTCCAGCACCTCCCGACGATGATCTTGCATCTCCTGTTATCGCTACCGTCGACGAGGTCATGAAGGCAATGAAGACTTTTCCACGTGGTTTCGGTGCCGGTCCGGATGGCCTCAGACCCGGTCACCTTGAGTTACTTCTGAAGAACAAATGCTGGCGGTGCCGGAGACAGTCTTGGCTCAACTCTCACAGAATTTGTCAACATGACACTTTAGGTAGAAATCCCTCCTTTTGCCAGAAAGGTCTTCTATGGGGCCTCACTTTGCGGCCTTTTGAAGGAACACGGCGGTTTGCCCCGCCGTGGAACACGGCTGGTTTGCCCCGTTAGTTAATCGTTTGGGTAGTCAATTGCGTCCGGTTCAACTAGGGTTTGCCACCAAAGGAGGCTGCAAAGCGGCTGTGCATGCCACGCGCCGTTACATCGCTAACGCCCCAGCAGATCGCGTCGTTCTTAAATTGGATTTGAAGAACGCGTTCAATTGTATCCGGCGCGATGTCTTCTTGCAAGCTGCCCGTGAACACACTCCCAGTATGTACCGATCCCTTTGGCAAGCATATCCGGAGCATTCTTTGATGTTTTTTTGGCGATGAAACAATCCACTCTGCAACTGGTATCCAACAGGGGGACCCCATGGGGCCCGCTCTCTTTTCCCTCAGTGTCAACCAAAATTACGCGAAGTGCAGTTTCAGAATTGAACATTTGGTATTTGGATGACGCCACGCTCGAGGGGGAGCCGGATATCGTTTTAACGGACTTCCGTGACCTGCGAGTAAAGTTAAACCAAATTGGCTTGGGTGTTATCGGTCAAAAATGCGAGCTGATCCACGTTTACTGTTCGGACATGGCGTCCAAGGAGATCACAGAGACTTTTTTCCGCGAGGTTATCCCTGATGTCAAAATTCTGTCTGCTGAACGTAGCACTGTTCTAGGCGCACCCATCTCTGTCCAAGCTATTCCAGTAGCGCTTGCAGGCAAAAGTGACGACCTTAAATTGATGACCTCTCGACTGATCGCAATTGAGCCACACCAGGCTTTCACCCTACTGAAAAACTGCTTCGCCATTCCCAAACTCCAGAATCTGTTGCGCGTTGCTCCCACATACCTGCACGCTAATCACCTTGCTAGTTTCGACGAATCCGTCCGAGAAGCTTGCTCAACGATTACAAACATTTTTTTCTTCAGATTTTTTGTGGAAGCAAGCTACTCTCTGTCAGTTCTGGTGGCTTAGGCATTCGCAAGGCGCAGGATATCGCCCTGCCCAGCTTCATCTCATCTCTACACTCTGGCGGTCCCTTAGTCGAAGCCCTTCCGTCAAACGTTAACGTTTTGGCGCAGACTAACGAACTTTCGGAAGCAATGCTGGCATGGAAAGCTGAGCATGCTGATGAAGCGATCGCCCCAGAGGGGGACCTGGGAAGGAGTAAGGGAAACTTTGGACGGTCTGTTACTTGAAGCATAAGATCCCAAAACTAAGGCTCGTCTCCTGGCTGTTTTTTGTCACGACAGCGGTTCTTGGCTGGAAGTAATTCCTGCCGCCCCTCTGGATACCTACCTTATTGTACCCTGACTCGCTTCGAATAGCTCTTGCGCTCAGAGTGGGTGCGCCGGTGTGTTATCCGCTGCTCTGCCGTTGCGGTCAGCGTATGGATGAGTTCTAGACATTTGGCTCTGAATGAGCCACTTTGTACGCAAAGTCGGCCTTGGTAAGATCCGCGAGCCCGGCATTGATCGAGGCGGTGGGAAGCGACCTGATGCCGTTACGGTCTTCCCTTTCTTCAGAGGGAAAAACCTTTGTTGGGATTGCACCTGCGTGGACACCTTCGCGACGAGTCATTTGCCTGGCACTTCTTTAGAGACTGGCAGGGCTGCCAACGTGACAGAGAACCAAAAAAAGAAATAAGGATCAATCTCTTCGTGACTGCATCCTTTTCGAGCCCTTGGCTATCGAGACGACCGGCGTTATCGGCAAAACCAGCAGCCTCCTGATCCACGACATCGGTCGACGGTTATCTGCCACCTCTGGGGACCCTCGCGAAACGTTCTGGCGGAAGCAGAGGCTATCAATTCGGGAGTAATAGATCGGATTTTTGTTAAGGTAGAGGGTTTAGGCCGTTACTTTAGCAGGACTAGAGGCGGTAGTAGTATGGTTGGATGCCACAACTTCTGGCGAGTGTTGGGGTCAGGTGTCTCTCTACTCTTTGGGGGCCTTAGGAAATAAATTGTGGAGGCAACTTCCCGGGGCCTTCGAGGCCCTTAAAAAGAAGCAGTAGTATGGTTGGATGCCACAACCTCTGGCGAGCGTTGGGACCAGGGGTCTCCCTATCTTTGGGGGCCTTAGAAAATAAACGGTGGAGGCATCTTCTCGGGGCCTTCGGACCATTAAAAAAAACAGCTTCTAGTTAGAATACCATTGCTTAGTTGCAAAAGCACAATCTGCAAATGTTTTTATCTCTTGAAGCAATTCTTGTTCAATATGCTACAGATGAGAACATGCATTGAGGAGCGACTACGGACAATTCATCAAGATTTTATGTTGCTCAGAAAACCAATATTATTACTTGCTGTCAATATATTATTTACAATTTTTTGTACAACAGTATTATGGGGAATACATCTGTAATACAAATAAATAAGTAACAATGTTCACTTTTTCTTTTTTTTCTTTCACTCATCCACTCTTCCTTTCACTTGGGTATCAAAAATGTACCCGACACACCGCAGTCTTTTGCACTCTCAGAGCCTGCATCTATTATCTCTCAACATGCCCATGCACACATGGAGGAGCATGAAGAGCCTTCAACATTTTCTCTTCTACACAGAACAGAAGAATTATGCGACCACACATGCAGATTCTCTCTCTTACACACACGAATTGATCGATCATTTACGTAAACACTCTCACGCATATAATTATGCGATGAGATACTTTCTCACGCGTTAAATTATGTGATCTTAAACACAGACACTGTCTCTCTTACATAGAGCTATGTCATCATATTCGGAGACACTTCCTTTCTCACACGTGTAAATGTACATGCGATCACATGAGCAGACAATCTCTTGCACATGTAATTATATGCGATCATATACCCAGACATTTTTTCTAACACATGATGCGATCAGTTAAGCAGATGCTCTATCTTTCTCTCACTCTCACTAATGCGATCATGTACGCAAACACTTTCTCTCACACACAAAACTATGTGATCATATACGGACACGCACTCTCTCTCACCCACATAACATTGTTCGATCACACCCTCACCCACACGCAGATATGGACACAGTATGGATCCAGACGAGTCGTTGTTAGAGTCGAGTGCACACTTGCGCTTTACTTGTGTTTTACCATTAGGTGTTGCGGTGCTTGGAACTTGAACATGTTTCAACATCTGCGCTTAATTGTGAAAAAAAAATTGAGGCCTAAAAAAGGCAACGCTCTTCGAGTGCGGTGTTGAGGCTGCAGTAAAGGTGTGTTGCAATAACACTAACACTGGTCTACGACACCCTTACCTGAGGGCACAAGGCACTATGGGCTTCCATTACATGGCGCGAATTGTAATTACATACATAGGTTGAAGTATCATCTACACATGTCGTCGACACCCTAAGGTTATTACAATGTAGACGATATGGGCATCCATTACATGTGACGTATCTTAATTTAAAAAAGCGTTACAAAAACATGTATACATGATTACAACATCATTAGGTTGAGAGTACCAGAAGTCTATTGGCGCGCATTATATTCCAGTCTAGCGCTGGCAGTTAAGATAATATTTGTAATTTTAGTGATTTCAACAAACTGAGGCTTAAGTCATGAAGGCGCAGTATATTCTTCTCACTGACGAAATAGTATCATTGCTAGGCGAGTGATGTATTCTGCTTTCTCAGGGGTTGTAGATACATTTTTGAGCAAGGTTGTCTGCTTGGTGTAAACAAATTGCTACAGATAAATACACAACAGCATCCTAGCTGGGGTTTAAACGACAATGCTTACTTCGTAGCAACTGTCGCCGCAGTTAATGTTGACTTCGTAGCAACTGTCACCGCAGTTAATGTTCACTTCGCAGCAACTGTCGCCGCAGTTGATGTTCTCTTCGTAGCAACTGTCACCGCAGTTTATGTTAACTTCGCAGCAACTGTCGCCGCAGTTGATGTTCTCTTCGTAGCAACTGTCACCGCAGTTTATGTTAACTTCGTAGCAACTGTCACCGCAGTTTATGTTAACTTCGTAGCAACTGTCACCGCAGTTTATGTTAACTTCGCAGCAACTGTCGCCGCAGTTAATCTTAGCTTCGCAGCAACTGTCGCCGCAGTTAATGTTAACTTTGCAGCAACTGTCGACGCAGTTAATGTTAACTTCGCAGCAACTGTCGCCGCAGTTAATGTCAACTTCGCAGCAACTGTCGCCGCAGTTAATGTTCACTTCGCAGCAACTGTCGCCGCAGTTAATGTTAACTTCGCAGCAACTGTCGCCGCAGTTAATGTTAACTTTGCAGCAACTGTCGCCGCAGTTAATGTTCACTTCGCAGCAACTGTCGATGCAGTTAATGTTCACTTCGCAGTACTGTCGACGCAGTTAGTCATGTAGTAACAAAAATCTTCTTAAACCATTCTGACCATTTTTGTCCCAAAGGGCTGGGAGTATCTTCAACATTCAGTGGTTGGCACCTGCCCAACCACTCTTTGTTTTCTGGCACCCCTGTAAAGATGTATGGTACGACGCCTGTCTCACTCGGGTCTCACAATTCCTGTCACACATGTGGCATACACTTGTGTTGCTGCTGGGGTCTGACTACAGCCGTCACACGCGTGTGACTCCAGTTGAATGATGAGACAGAGGTCCTTGTTTGACACTTAAAACCGAACATTCTTTATTTTTTTCGTTACATATTAACTGTAAGTGGTCTCTTTTTGGATACCTTGTAGAATATTGCAAGGTTAGGACAAAATTGAACTGAAATGGAAATTGTGATGTTAACAAGAATATTGAGATATCCTGATCTTTTATTCTTTTAGGCGTTGGTCAAAAACAAACTAAAAAACACTGGACTATTTGCTGATGATTACAAATGGGTGCCTTGATTTCTTTTTGTATACTTAAAACATGCGCGTTTGAATAGTTTATTTGTCCAATCAATCTCACTTGTCTATTTTCTAAGGTGCCACTCAATCTTTTGCTTCACTCAGCAGCAGGCAGCGATGGCGGCGTTGAGGGCTTTACCTCAACCCTTGCTCCTAGAAAACACTGAAAGTGTGCGGCTTCGCATGTCTCTCTCCTACACTGACGGCCGTAGTGGCGAGCATAGAGATGACCTTTGCGACGGGCTCCTGTCTGAACCGTCGTGTTTTGAGACGTGTACGGTGCAGTTGCAGAGTGCAGAGTATCCAACGTGTATCCCTAATGTGACAGCGTTCGAGCGCTAGACTACGATACTGTCATAACGTTAAATGGTGCATGTTCACAAATAAGATGACCAAATTTGTCATACCAACAAGTCTTTCAACATGAACAACAGAAATTTCATTTCATATTTTTTTTACCTTACTTCAATAAATACGTACGTGCATTCTTGCACAGACACACTCTTTTCCTTAACCATGCACACTTATGTTGTATATTTTGCATGTACTTTTCTGCGGCGCGCTCGTTTTTTAGCGAAGTAGTCACTGGAGCCGTATGCTGAGTTCCTAGGCAAGTTTCTTACTCCACACATAATGACGGGGCTCGAGGCAGCGTGTAGTTTACAAAAGCTTCTCTGACACTCAGTAGAGGCGCCCCTTTAGGATCCACTTTAATCTCAGGCCTCGTGGAACTGTACCGCTGCTGCCATATTGTGCCCAATACATGCAGGTATATCGTAGCTACCGGCTTAACGCATGAGTATTATGGCTACCAGCCATCACTCAAATGCATATTATGGCTACCGGCCTAACGCATGAGTATTATGGCTACCGGCCATCACTCAAATCCATATTATGGCTATTGGCCTAACGCATGAGTTGTATGACTACCGGCTATTGCTCGAATGTATATTATGGCCACCGGACTAACGCATGAGTATTATGGCTACCGGCCATCACTCGAATGCATATTATGGCTACCGGCCCTAACGCATGAGTATTATGGCTACCGGCCATCACTCAAATGCATATTATGGCTACTGGCCTAACGCATGAGTGTTATGGCTACCGGCCATCACTCGAATGCATAATATTGCTACTGGCCTAACGCATGAGTATTATGGCTACCGGCCATCACTCGAATGCATATTATGGCTACCAGCCTAACGCATGAGTATAATGGCTACCGGTCATCACTCGAATGCATATTATGGCTACCGGCCTAACGCATGAGTATTATGGCTACCGGCCATCACTCGAATGCATATTATGGCTACCGGCCTAACGCATGAGTATTATGGCTACTGGCCATCACTCGAATGCAAATTATGGCTACCGGCCTAACGCATGTGTATTATGGCTACCGGCTATCACTCGAATGCATATTATGGCTATCGGCCTAACGCATGAGTATAATGGCTACCGGCTATCACTCGAATGCATTTTATGGCTACCGGCCTAACGCATAAGTGTTATGACTACGGGCTTGTAGCGGGCACACATATTATATAATCGATAGATGCATGCACGTTATGTTTACCGGTGTAACGCAACCATGTTACAGGTATGTGGCGACCGGCTCTACGAAATCCCACTATATGTAGCTATGGCCCTGCGACACATGCATATTATAACTGCTGCTGCCAGACACATTCATATATTTATTATAGGTATAAAGGCAACTTCTGTAGTCTTTGCCTGCATGGTGCAAAAAAGGGCTTGTTTCTTGATATGGACATCTGCTCTACCTTTACTTATTTTAGTAGAAATAGAATTGTGTTTTGTTGATGGGTGACATTACGTTTCCGTTAGGTGGATGGGTGACATAACTACCACACATATATATAAATATGTATAT
>SDVV010032004.1:0-11479 GCA_016164225.1 Gammarus roeselii
TCATAACTCTACAACTTCATTCATAACTCTACAACTTCATTCATAACTCTACAACTTCATTCATAACTCTACAACTTCATTCATAACTCTACAACTTCATTCATAACTCTACAACTTCATTCATAACTCTACAACTTCATTCCTAACTCTACAACTTCATTCCTAACTCTACAACTTCATTCATAACTCTACAACTTCATTCATAACTCTACAACTTCATTCATAACTCTACAACTTCATTCATAACTCAACAACTTTATTCATAACTCAACAACTTTATTCATAACTCTACAACTTCATTCATAACTCTACAACTTCATTCATAACTCTACAACTTCATTCATAACTCTACAACTTCATTCGTAACTCTACAACTTCATTCATAACTCTACAACTTCATTCATAACTCTACAACTTCGTGCATACCTCTACAACTTCATTCATAACTCTACAAGTTCATTTATAACTCTACAACTTCATTCATAACTCTACAACTTCATTCATAACTCTACAACTTCATTCATAACTCTACAACTTCATTCATAACTCTACAACTTCATTCAGAACTCTACAACTTCATTCAGAACTCTACAACTTCATTCAGAACTCTACAACTTCATTCAAAACTCTACAACTTCATTCAGAACTCTACAACTTCATTCAGAACTCTTCAACTTCATTCAGAACTCTTCAACTTCAGAACAATATAACTTCATTCATACTCTACAACTTCAGTCATACCTTCATAACTACGTTCATAACTCTACAACTTCATTCACAACTCTACAATTTCATTCATTACTGAACAACTTCATATATCACTCACTAACTTCATATATCACTGGAATTTTTTATATATCCTCACCAACCAACAGCTTCTTTCATCACTCAACAACATGATTCATAGCTGATAACCTACATTCATACTCAAAAATTTTGCGTGTCATTCACCGACTTCATGTATCATTGAATAACTTCATAAATCATTCACTAACTTCATAAATCATTCCCCAACTTCATATAGCTATCATTCAACAGCTTCATCCAACTACTACGACCCTCGACGCGAGAAGGGCCGTGACCAGGGCGCTAGAAAGCCTCTTCAAGCTTATCCAATGTACTACTCCGACCAGTCCGTCCCTTGCCCCATTCATCACTCCCACTTCCAGCTCCCCCGTCTCTTTTCCTAGCAGCCTGCATCCTCCCCCAACTCACTTCTTCTTCAGCACCGTTAGTATAGTAGGTGCAGAGGTCCCAGTCGCGGACCGCAATGCCCGGGCCAGGGCGCTCGCCCCCACCATACGGGGGCTGCGGCCATCTACAACCACCAGGTGCGGGCCCACTGCACCCGACTGTTTCACGGCCTGGAAAAGGAGGTGGATTGTTTGAACACAGTGATGTTGTCACAACAGAAGCGCGGGTCCGGTTAATATTAAACAAAATGGAAGCTCACGGGTAATTGAAGCAAAAAGGTCTTGTGACTAAAAGGTACTCGTTGCAGATAGGCAGAGGAAGCAATTAGGTAATGGTTGCAATTTGGTAGTGTATTCAATTAGGCAGCGGTTGCAATTAGATAGTGGTGGCAATTAGGTAGTGGTTGCTATTAGGTAGTGGTTGCTATTAGGTAGTGGTTGCTATTAGGTAGTGGTTGCTATTAGGTAGTGTTTGCTATTAGGTAGTGGTTGCTATTCGGTAGTGGTTGCTATTAGGTAGTGGCTGCAATCGGTAGTGGTTGCAATTCGGTAGTGGTTGCAATTAGGTAGTGGTTTCAAACAGGCAGTGGTTGCAAACAGGCAGTGGTTGCAAACAGGCAGTGGTTGCAATCAGGCAGGTGTTGCAATTAGGTAGCATATTCAATTAGGCAGTGGTTACAATTAGGTAGCGTAATCAATTAGGCACTGGTTGCAAACAGGTAGTGGTTGCAAACAAGTAGTGGTTCCAATTAGATAGTGGTCCCAATTAGATAATGGTTGCATATAGGTAGTGGTTGCAAATAGGCAGTGGTTGAAATTAGGTAGTGGTTGAAATTAGGTAGTGGTTGAAATTAGGTAGTGGTTGAAATTAGGTAGTGGTTGAAATTAGGTAGTGGTTGAAATTAGGTAGTGGTTGAAATTAGGTAGTGGTTGAAATTAGGTAGTGGTTGAAATTAGGTGTATAGTATAGACATAGACATACAGCCGTTTCCCCCTAGTTAGGGGGGTGACTAAACTAGGCAGACACAGAGGGGGGAGGCGCCAAATCTCCCCGCCACAAGACCGCCATGTCCCTGCCGAGGCTCGAACACGCGACATGCAGCACCAGAGGCTGACACTGCAGTCGGATACGCTAACCACTCGGCCACGGCGGCTAACCACTCGGCCACGGCGGCTTGAAATTAGGTAGTGGTTGAAATTAGGTAGTGGTTAAAATTAGGTAGTGGTTGAAATAAGATAGTGGTTGCAATAAGGCAGTGGTTGCAATTAGGTAGCGTAATCAATTAGGCAGTGGTTGCAAACAGGTAGTGGTTGCAAACAGGTGGTGGTTGCAAACAGGTGGTGGTTGCAGACAGGTAGAGGTTGCAAACAGGTAGAGGTTGCAAACAGGTAGAGGTTGCAAACAGGTAGTGGTTGCAAACAGGTAGTGGGTGCACATAGGCAGCGGTTGCATATAGGCAGTGGTTGCAATAAGGGAGTGGTTGCACACGGGTAGCAGTTGCAAATAGGCCCTGGCAGCAAATAGGTACTTGTAGCAAATGTGTACTCGAAGCTAATAGGTCCTTGTTGGTGATAGGTAGCTTCTTGATGCTAGCATGTACTTGTTGCTAATCAGTCTTCGTTTCTTATATGTATTTATAGTTAATAGGTAAAGACAGGCAAAGGTAGCTAATAGACAACATGTAATGCGAGCTAATATATAATTGTAGGTAATGGGTAATGGTAGAAACAATGACAGCTGCCGGGTTGCAGTCATCCCGAAAACTGCCGTCACTGCATGGAAAGGCATTAGCTACTTAAAGTCATTTCCAAATCGGAAGATGTGGATAAAATACTCAAGAGAATAATTCTTTATTTCGCTTTGTATGGTCTAAGTTGCCGGCACATGGCCACCAGTCTATTCGTCACTGATCTGCTGACGGCACACATGGCCACCAGTCTATTCGTCACTGATCTGCTGACGGCACACATGGCCACCAGTCTATTCGTCACTGATCTGCTGACGGCACACATGGTCAGCAGTCTATTCGTCACTGACCTGCTAACGGCACACATGGCCACCAGTCTATTCGTCACTGATCTGCTGACGGCACACATGGTCAGCAGTCTATTGGTCACTGATCTGCTGACGGCACACATGACCAACAGTCTATTCGTCACTGATCTGCTGGCGGCACATATAGCCAGCAGTTTATTCGTCATTGATCTGCTGACGGCACACATGGCCAGCAGTCTATTCGTCACTGATCTGCGGACGGCACACATAGCCAGCAGTCTATTCGTCACTGATCTGCTGACGGCACACATGGCCGGCAGTGTATTCGTCACTGATCTGCTGACGGCACACATGGCCAGCAGTGTATTCGTCACTGATCTGCTGACGACACACATGACCCGCAGTGTATTCGTCACTGATCTGCGGACGGCACACATGGCCAGCAAGACTATTCGTCACTGATCTGAGGACGGCACACATGGCCAGCAGTCTATTCATCACTGCTCTGCTGACGGCACACATGGCCAGCAGTCTAGTCATCACTGCTCTGCTGACGGCACACATGGCCAGCAGTCTATTCGTCACTGATCTGCTGACGGCACACATAGCCAGCAGACTATTCGTCACTGACCTGCTGACGGCACACAAGGCCAGCAGTGTATTCGTCACTGATCTGCTGATGGCACACATGACCAGCAGTGTATTCGGCACTGATCTGCTGACGGCACACATGGCCAGCAGGCTATTCGTCACTGACCTGCTGACGGCACACAAGGCCAGCGTCTATTCGTCACTGATCTGCTGACGGCACACATGGCCAGCGTCTATTCGTCACTGATCTGCTGACGACACGGTACTGCACAGACCTCTAGCCAGTAGCTCTACTGTGTCCGACCTGACCGGTAGGGTTGGATGCAATAAATTGTCTAGATACATTTTTATTTCTGTCTAATATCTATAAAAAAACTGTTGGACAAAACATTTAGATACTTCATTATAAACAACGCTGGGGATTTGCAGAGCGCTATTTACCGTCGCTTTTTTTTAGCGTAACCACAAGAGCCGCTATATTTTGAAATCCCTACCAAATTCCCAGCGTTGCTGGATTTTAGCCTGTTTTACGCGCTGGTCGCTAGCGCTACTTATAAAATGTAACAAAAATCGTTCATTCTAGCACTTGGCTAAAACGACGGGTTCAAAACGCGTTCGAACGCGAAGTGCGAACATTAACATATTCTCTCGCATGATACCGGTAGGAAACGTGTTTGAACGTGGTGCAGTTCTACCGTTGCCCAATCGTTGCATGTTGTCATGTGGCTGCAGGCTGCAGCTGCGCATCAGTCAACAAGTGCCACTCGTGATGTGCGGTAAAAATGTGTCCATAGTGCTATGAGCGATGAATTTGACAACAACAATATCTATACACAGCGTAGATTGATGGGCAGTTAGGAATTCGACTCATAAAACAACTGACATAAGTCTAATTGATAACGGTTGAAATTAGAACTAGCGCTGGAAGTAGCGCCAGCGGCGCTATTTGCATAAACCACTAGCGATAGTGGTAGCACCGCTACATATTTTCACCATTTGCGGTAGCGGGACTGGTTTTTATCAGTAGCACTTACAGCTCTGGTGATTTGCCGATGCGACTGACCTGTTCATGACTGTTGACGACAGCCACCTCCAGCCCGCGCTTGCTGCAAGCGTTCAGCCAGGCCTCGCAAGCGCTGTCGCTGCGGGGGAACACCAACAGCACCTGCAACGACAAAGACAGGGAGAGAGGTGGAAATTGGTAACACCAACAGCACCTGCAACGACAAAGACAGGAAGAGAGGTGACAATTAGTAACACCAACAGCACCTGCAACGACAGCAGCTGAGAAAAGTGAGGCCTGCTAACACCAACAGCAACAGGGGGCAAGGGAGGCTTGCTGGCACCAACAGCACCTGCAACTTCAGCAGCAAAGGAGGAGGTGAGGCTTGCTAATACCAACAACACCATCGACGACAGCAACAGAGAGGGAGATGATTCATGCATGCACAAACAGCACTTGTAACGACAGCAACAAGGAAGTAGGTGAAACTTGGTAGTAGAAGTTGCCTCTGTTTCTCACCGAAGTCCCAACGTGAAGTTAATGCAGACTCCCCCGTAGGGCAATTGAAGAGTGGCAAAGTAGGTGCAGCGTAGATTACGAGTAGGTTCAACGCAGATTCCAAGTAGGTTTAACGTAGGTTCAGGTTAACATAGATACAGAGTAGGTTTGACCTAGATACAGAGTAGGTTTAACGTAGATACCGAGTAGGTTTAACGTAGATACCGAGTAGGTTTAACGTAGATACAGAGTAGGTTTATCGGAGATACAGAGTAGGTTTAACGTAGATACCGAGTAGGTTTAACGTAGATACCGAGTAGGTTTAACGTAGATAGGGAGGGGGGGAGCAGAGGTCATAGGATTAAGAGGGGACTCAAGAGAATCTCACAGTTTCTCAAGATGGTCCCAAAGGGCCTCAAGGGTGTCCCAAAGGTCCCCAGAAAGGTCCAAGTGGATCCCCCAAATCCTCCTGGTCTCTCAAGTCCCCCAGGTTCCCGAAATCCAGGGTTCCCGAAACCCCCGGTCCCTCGAGTCCCGCGGGTCCCACGAGTACCCCCCTTCCCTGGGTCCCCTTGTCTCAACCAACCTCGATATATATAATGATAACCAATACAAAATTTATCACCGTGAAAAACGGGCAGAGAAAAATAATCGAGCCCTAGAAAGGAGAAATAATAAAATATCAAAATAAAGTGTTAATGATCTATAAAATGAATAATCATCCATCCACCCCAAGTGAAACTTGGTAGCAACAATAGCAAATGCAACAAAGACAACATGAGAGACGGTGAGGCTCGCTAGCACCAAAATCACTCGCATCTTCATCGACAAGGAAAAAGTTCGGATTTATGTACTTTTTAAAGGCCACTTGCTTTGTAACTAGCTACACAGCCCCCTCTAGTCCCCACACGGCCTTCCAGTCATACCAACATTGACTGGAGAACATCCCTTCCGATCTGTACCTGTGGTGCCGAGGTGCGCCTGATATAATCGAGCATGTCATGACGTCGCGTCGAGACATTGCACTCGACATGCCCTATCTTAATATTACGTCGATGCGTGATCTGTAGGAGCACACGCGAGACTGCATAAATTTTCTTAATAGTGTAGGTCATAGGGGTCAGCACAGATCGTGACTTTCACAGATTAGATTAAGGGGGTCTAAGTCCACCGGAGCTACCGACGTCAGTCTTGGCCAGCTCTCCCGTAGAGCACCGTAACATGCCTAACATGCTCACGTCGGTGGGCATCCGGGCTGCGTTCTGGTCGTGGCTTCCCCACCGCAGAAGATGCTAAACAAAGCGCACACAAACCCTCCAGTTGCAGAAAAGGCTGGGGCTAAGCAACAACAATCCTCCGCTCAAGTCCGTACAGAGATGAGAATTAGTGATGAAAATCACGAGCTTCGTGGCCCTGGCTCGCTGTCGCAAGCTTCGTGTCCTTGGCTCACTGTCGCAAGCTTCGTGTCCTTGGCTCACTGTCGCAAGCTTCGTGGCCCTGGCTCGCTGTCGCAAGCTTCGTGTCTTTGGCTCACTGTCGCAAGCTTCGTGTCCTTGGCTCACTGTCGCAAGCTTCGTGTCCTTGGCTCACTGTCACAAGCTTCGTGTCCTTGGCTCACTTTCACAAGATTCGTGGCTCTGGCGCATTTTCACAAGATTCGTGGTCCTTGCTTAATGTCACGAAGCTCGTAGCCCTGGCTCACTGTTCACGAGACTCGTGGTCTTCCTACTCCTAATTTCCTTTAATAGACGTTCATATCTTCCATTAGATTGTGATTAGAGGACGGCCTTCAGTGACGTAACTTCGATCCTTCCAAGTGATATTGGGAGTTTAATTGGCGACAGCGAGGCGTTAGAAGTGGTGTTGTAATCGGATAACATTGATGACGTCAGAGCCCTACAAACCCCGAGACTGATAACCACGGTTGATACCTGCATGCACCCTCCTCGCCACGTTTCCATTACGAAGGACTGGTGCTACAATAACCATTGTGCCTGACGTTTCGTACGGTTTGAGTCCGAGCGCTTGTCAAGACACGTATGTGCAATCTGGGTGTAGATGTAGGTGGTGAATCAAGTTTTAACATGAAATTAATGTGATGCACAGTTTGATGCATCAAATTATAGTTTTTTAGACACGCACATTTTTAGCAGACACCCAACATCATGTTGACGTCAAAGAGTCGGTTACTTTTGATGGTTAAAGTGCTTATACCAGCTTCTTTGCATGTAGGTGTCAGTCATATCTTTACGCTCTTGATCCATCAGGAATTTGATAAACTCTGGACACAACAGCTGCTCTGTACATGTACACACACAACACACAGGTACACAACATGTACACATACAACACACAGGTACACAACATGTACACACACAACACACAGGTACACAACACGTACACATACAACACACAGGTACACAACATGTACACATACAACACACAGGTGCACAAGAATGAGCAGCTCCTACCAAGGCCACACGCGACTGAAAATACCAAGTAGCCCAACGGCGAAGAAGTACTTTATGTTTGACTGAGTAGCGAAGGGAGTAAGAACATTATGAGAGCACCCGATGAAATTAGCTTGGAAAAGAGCAAACCGCTTTGACATAGCTCATGACTGAGTTATCTCTGGTTTGCCCAGAGAACCGCAAAATCACCTTCCATATGTTGAGTTAGACTGACTAATCTAACCTATCGTTGATGTTAGTGCCCCATCGGATAAGTAATAACATTACTCAATGGCCTTGATTGAAGTCATCTTAACAGACTTTCATGAAATGGAGCACTTCGAATGAGACACAAGTTCAAGATTCTACAGCAACTTTCGTACCGGACGCCGGAAAGAGATCACAACAATGGACGCTGTCTCTGTCGCAAAGCTGTTCGAGGGGTAGCTCACTTCCTTACATTTCACAAAGCGAACAGATATAATCAAGGGAGTTGTCATCATCTATCGAATAAGAAATATAAACATTACACAATCAATATAACAGTGAAGGTCAATTGATATTGCTAAGCTTTGGATGAGAGCTTCGTGGTCATGGCCTGGATTAGTAAGCACTCTTGATCATGAGCACAGTCCAGGTCATATGAACTGGATTAGTAAGCACTCTGGATTATGAGCAGAGTCCAGGTGATATGGAAGACGTGCAAACATGTGCACAATTTAAGTCACATGAAACACATTCAAAAGGTATGATAGAAACCAAGAAGTCTTTGTACAAAATTTCAAATTGAAGGTGGTGGCTGAACATACGTATAATGAACAAGAGAACCAATGCCACAGTCTAGCAATCGAGGCTGCGGAAGTTGGCCCGATAAGACATAGGTGGAGGGGCATGTCTACAGAGAGATCAGGCCGCCATGACTACACGTGAGGCTGCTTATCAGCCAGACTGCCTAGAGGGGATTACAAGGAAGTGATAACGAGTTACAAGAGAGTCAAGTTGAGTGCATGGCTGGTCTCGAAGGAAGGAGAGGTGTCGGTACTAGATAGCTACCTCTTATATAGGTACAGATGAGAGCCAAGTAGAGTGTATGGCTGGTCTCGAAGGAAGAAGAGGTGTCAGTACTAGATAGCTACCTCTTATATCGGTGCAGATGAGAGCCAAGTAGAGTGCATGGCTGGTCTCGAAGGAAGGAGAGGTGTCAGTACTAGATAGGTACCTCTTAAAT
The DNA here is from genome assembly GCA_016164225.1 of Gammarus roeselii. NCBI lineage: Eukaryota > Metazoa > Arthropoda > Malacostraca > Amphipoda > Gammaridae > Gammarus > Gammarus roeselii. The sequence continues at coordinate 8,960 of SDVV010032004.1, forward strand.
CGGTACAGAATGCAGTATTATTAACTGGTTCCAAGCCTTTAGATATGAACTGGTTCCAAGTCTTTAGAATGTTGGAGCCGTAGACGACGCTCAGAGCCCAGTTTGGGCTGGTTGAGAGCGAGTCAAGGCGTAATGATGATGTTCTGTATGCACCACGGGTCATGTGTGATACGATCAGAGCTATGATCAATTGATGTGTACCGTCTATCTTACGCTGAGGTGTGTAGTATTCGATGTAGTTTCGTTGAATATTAGTCGTATAAAGTGGGCTTAAGTTAGGAATGGCATCATTCGTCCATGGAGCCTGAGGTCAAGTTTCCTGTTTGAGCGGGACAGATGGGATGGGACGGGACAGAAGGGACGGGAAAGAAGGGACGGGACAGAAGGGACGGGACAGAAGGGACGGGACAAAAGGGACGAAACAGAAAGGACGAAACAGAAGAGACGGGACAGAAGGGACAAGACAGGTAGGACTAGCCAGATGTGACGGGACAGAGGGGACAGGACAGACGGAACGGGACAGAAGAGATGAAACAAAAGGGACAGGAAAGAGAGGGACAGGACAGAGTGGGACGAGACAGATGGAACGGAACAGATGGAACGGGACAGATGGGACGAGGCAGATCGATGTAGAGCGTTTTGCTTTGAGAAATTGTCAAGCCTCACGATTCCGATCAGGCAACCACCTTGTTAGTAGCACACAGTAGTTGGAGTTGGGGCGTGGCTGGCGGCGGTGCGCAAACCATGAACTCGCCAACGTCTATGGAGGCAATCACATAGGAAGGGATTATACCCGTCGGCCCATTAGCAATTGCAAGAATTGATTGCCAAGGCTTCCAAGTGCACTTGATTTAGTGTCCTTCTTGCATCGAACAACGAACCAGCAAATACTGCAGCATTAACCTATTGTCTGTTTCTGAGTTTTCTCGGCTCAAGGCGTAGTCAAGTTACTGCAATTGTCGGGAGAGGTCAAGACTGTGTATTATTCAAAAAGAGTTGCGAACTGTGATCCTCCAGGATGGAGGAGTCTATCGGTAGGTAACATGAAGAGTGATCAATTCACAACAGATCAGATCTCAGGTAAGACGCAGGTTTCTCGGAGGTAACGAAGAAGATGTTCCACCATGAATTTCTTCCGAGGGACCTCAGTGAGCATTAGTGGAGCGTATTAGCAGGGTCCAGAAACCGGCTCCTGGGAAAGTGGGTGCGTCGCCCTTCCGTCCCAGGCTGAGCATTCGGATAGGACTTAGGCTCTTGTAAGGGGGATTAAGCAGTTAATGCAGTATGGAGGTGGCGACGCCTCCATTTGGTGTCTGTGCATTAGTTTACAAGGTCCTAAGTAGGAAGTGACCAAGTGAAAGAATACATAATGTAATTTTCCACTTGGTCTCACATGTCTCGCCTGCTGGGGCTGATGTGACAGAACAACGTGTCTCACTTGCTTGGGCTGCGAGACACAAATAATCCACAAATAGGCACTGAGCAAAACAATGTGTCCCATCGCATGGGTTGGGAGACACAAATAATCCACAAATAGGAACTAAGCAAAACAATGTGTCCCACCGCATGGGTTGGGAGACACAAATAATCAACAAATAGGCACTGAGCAAAACAATGTGTCCCACCGCATGGGTTGGGAGACACAAATAGTCCACAAATAGGCACTGAGCAAAACAATGTGTCCCACCGCATGGGTTGGGAGACACAACTGATCACAAAATAGCCAACATGTAAAAACAGACTTCTTTATAAGTTATTCTTTGACCCATGTCTCCTTCAGTCTTAATGACATTACCCGTAAAATTCATTGTAACATTTTGGAAATAAATCACAGGAATTAGTTGTGATTGGCATCGAAGCACAAGTTCCTCCATCAGTTGCGGCCGTCCATCAGAAAGACCCACCGAGCACACGGAGAATGAGAGTACATATAGAGTGCTCTGAGGATACCGTCGCGAGCGTATTGGTCCCAAGGGTCAAGTAGTAAAACCAAATGCAATGAATAAGTCTTCAATAGCAGGCAGGGGCATAATTATTGAGGTCATAGAGTTCGAAGGGTTTTTATGTCCTTCACACATCAGTAGTGCCTAGTTCTCACCTTCCACTGGGACGGGGGCAGCTTCATGGGGCCCAGGCGTGGCTGGAGAGGGTCCAGCTGGGGGCAGAGAGGAAGAGATTACTCCAAACACACAGACATTGAAAATGAAACAGCCTTTTTCATCACCGCCCATTAAATAAAGTCCTCATGGGCAATGCTATGCTCAATATATTTTTTCGTGGTTGCATTGTAGGTCAAATGATGTTCCTCTCGTCCCCAGTTGATGCTAGTTCAGCAGAGCTGACCTCACACTTCATCAAGCGAGATTCCTCTCGTCACCAGTTGACGCTAGTTCAGCAGAGCTGACCTCACACTTCATCAAGCGATATTCCTCTCGTCACCAGTGGACGCTGGTTCAGCAGAGCTGACCTCACACTTCATCAAGCGATATTCCTCTCGTCACCAGTTGACGCTAGTTCAGC
>SDVV010032005.1:0-11479 GCA_016164225.1 Gammarus roeselii
CCGCTGCCAGCAGCTGGTGCTGCAATGGGCCAGGAACCCGTCGCCGCTGCCAGCAGCTGGTGCTGCAATGGGCCAGGAACCCGTCGCCGCTGCCAGCAGCTGGTGCTGCAATGGGCCAGGAAGCCGTCGCCGCTGCCAGCAGCTGGTGCTGCAATGGGCCAGGAAGCCGTTTGCCTGCCTTGAACAACAGAAAATTGTGACAAATAAAAGTTCTACTGAGTGTGAACGGATATTTTTTGCGGCACTGTAGTGTTAAAATTTATTGGTAGATTTAGATTTTGACATATGATGCTGGGCTTGTTTTCAGGATGTCTTAGGCGAAAAATGGTTATCCAGTATAGGGTTTTATTGTAAAATTTCTACCCATTTCTGTACAAGGTGAGTAATGTACATCGGTTTCCCTTCAAATTAGTCTATGGCTATTTTTTGTTGGAAATTGGGTAGGATTTTGTATGGGTGATTGTTAATTCCACGCGTGTCGTGCTTTCCAATGTAGCTTTAGACGTTTATTGATTAATTTAATTGATATTCTATTATTACTTGTGTAATTTTGAGGGGTTTGTATGTACAGTGTTGGATTTCTTGTTTAATAAATATGATTTGTAATTCGATTATTTCAGTTTATTTACTGCAAATTTGGTAAACACGTTTTCACGTCTGGTTAGGTTTATTCTGCTGGATGCTGGGTAGCTTGTGTATAGAAATGGAAGGGTTAGGTTGTTTCTAATGTTGCTTTCTATGTTGTGAAGTATCGGTTTGAGATTAAGTGCATGCTTGCTACAGGCATTAGGAATAATGTCCTTAAAATATGCTTGCGCGTTCACAGCGTCAGATTGAATTATTTCGAGCATTTAGCTTCAATTTGTTTCTATCATTTTGAAATATTCTTCTGCTATCTTCTCGCATATATTTGTGTTTCTATTGAATCAATATTTTTGGGCCATCAATCTATCTTGTCTCATATCTCTTTTTTTCTCAAAGAATTTCTACCTTTTAATCTTAAGATTTATTTTGGTTTCATCTACAATCAAATTTACATACTATAATCCCGGGCGTGCAGTTTCTACTTTATTTTAGGTATTTTCCTGCTGAATTCTTCTCGTTATATTTTGTTTCGTCGTATTATAAATGGAAATTCATCCCTATTATCATGCATTCAATGTCTTGTTCCAACGATCGGAACATATTCGCATTCAACACTCGTTGTCATTTATTATGTTCATCGTCCTTAATTATCAGCAAAACGTAGATGTTGAATCACTTCAATCATTTGTTCAGCAAAGGTTTGGAAGTGAATTGTGAGGAGAAGACGATCTGGGAGCCAGACGACCCCCCGAGCTATTAGTGAAGCATTTTCTGCATAATGTATGTAACGGAGACAAACTCTTTGATATGTATACCTAACTTGATATATTACTGTGAATAATTACCAAAATGTGAAATTGTGGTTTGAAATCATATGCACTATTTGACTTTTAAGTAATATAGTAACGGCAGTAAAATTCCAATAGGTAGGAAACCTGGTTCTGATGATACAAGATTACTATTGGCACATTGTAAGAAAATGCGGTAACACAAAGAGGCATTCATTGAGAAGTGCATAAATAAGAGAATAAATAACATCTTTACATGCATTGATAATCGAGTAGTGATAAGTTATTTTCGATAAGTTTGAAAACGGTCGTCACTTGCGTGCAAACAATCGTGTTTGAGTAGGTCTTGATCACTGAAAGCCAAATTATAGCTGGAATAACACTAATAATCACAATAAAAATATGATATTGAATCAGTGCACATCCAATATACAGAAAATAATACAAAAAGATTAGAGAATAATTTGAGAAAAAATGGTTAACCAAAGGTATGTAAATAAAATTGTATGACATATATTCAGTGAAATTCGCATCACAGATAATGATTTTGGAAAGGAAATTATACATTACGCAAATTGACTGGAAATATGAACGTAAACAAGACATTATCTTGAATAATTCTGAAAAAAAATCAGAGAAGTTCACAGATGATCGCGAGCTTTGCATTGAATCTCATAATATTGAAATTAAATAAAAAGAGGGAACGGAAGATAATATAAATACATCCCAGTCAAACATTATCGTCGAAAGATCATACGATTAAGCGCGATTATCATCAGTGGTACTGTTTAATTATCAGATTGTGTTCAGACGAAAACCGACGTTTTATCAGATAGTTAACGTTGAAACGACGTCGGGAAGGGCCGTTTTTGTGACGGTAATATCGTCGGTTCGCCGTTTTTGTGGCGGTAATATCAACGGATAAAAATTTGGAAATTAACTCGTGTACTTATAGTCAAGTATCCTACGATTAACGTGTGTTTATCGGATGATTATGATCTTTCGGAGCGGTTAGCCACCGAACTGTCGGTAAATTATCCTGCCATTAACGTGTGTTTATCGACTGATTATAACCTTTTTCAGCTGTTAGTCACCAAGAGGGTGGAAACTCTTGGTCGGGTTTCGTGAAGTTATGCCGTAATCACGCTGTATTTAACGGGAAATGCGGATGAAACCCGATCATCTGCAATAATCAGCGGATGCATTTCCCATCGACAGAGCAGACTGTTATCAACCATTAATGTGACGCTGGCCTCTTGCACAGGGTATCATTGAAGGCCGGTTATATCCATATCCACGATCAAATAGGTGTTCTGCACCGGTTCAGAATATCGCTGACACAGAGATAGCTCAATTGAGCACATGTAGACACATTTTTTGTCACGTAATACATATACGCGAAAAAGAAATACAATTTGTTACCTGACAAGTATAAATAATATCAAATGAATTCACGTCATTTTTATTTAGGCGAATAGTCACAACAAATCGATATTTTTGACCATTGACATGTAACATACTTGAAGTGTATCACAGTAAAAAAAATCCACACAAATCATTGACAGTTTCAATTTTGTAAGCTTTCATTGGTTGTGGTAGAACATTAAAGCCAACGGAACCAAAACATCTGTTTTGTTGATATGTGACTTGAAAGTCACAAAAAGAATAAATAGAGAATGATGCAAGAGAAGAGAATAAATAGAGAATGATAGTGGAGGGACGAGTTTTGACGGGATCTTGGTGACATTGTTCCTGTCAGCTGTCAATCTGGTGAAAACCGGTTGGATCCGGTTAAGTTAAATTGGCTATAAGATGAAGTATTTGATGATTTCGACAAGAAGCTGATACTAATGATGACGAATGGCGATAGAGGGCGGTAGATAAAGATGGAGAAAGGTAGGATTCGGACACTACCTTCCTCCAATCTTTATTAAGCGCCACGACACCGCATGTCGTGGCTGATGACAAATGAGATCGTGGTTGTGGTTTCCACTCCTGTGGCGCAGAGGTTATCTCGAATCGCCGTACTTGGCGGCGATGAATACATTTTTGGAACTTGATCTTTATGTTGTCTACATTACCATATTGCAACATATGAGGCTGAGATCTGCTCTGCAACTTGATTCTGAATTAATATACAAAGCAAATAAACCAAATGATTAATCTGCAAACAAGTTAGTTATCTACCAATTGCACGTTCACGCATCACAGTCTCTTATACTTTATGACAAGAAGTCCATTTCTAAAGTAACAGAACACTGCAAATTATATGAATTTGTTGATGAATGTTTGTAATTAGGTCTTGAATTGTAAGTTCATTAGGTCTTCATAGCGTATTTCTACTCACTGTGAAGGCGATCAATAGCCCATTTTTTCCACTAGTCTTCATTCATACCAAACCGAGTAATGACAATTTTATTTATTTCTTAGATTGGTTACACAATTCCTTTTAAATAGGGTTCAAGACAATGAATATTAATCCACTTGTTTAAATAAAGTGTGCATTTATAGATTTCATTTAGTTTATGATTGTCAAAAACGTAACAGGGTATGCCCAAGGTACGCGGATTATCAATGTGAGTCCTTAAATTGATTGCAAGGTTTTGATGTCTCTCGCGATGATCAGGAATCGGTAGGCAATCTACGAAGATAAAAAATATTATATGTTTTAAATATCAGTCGGTCTTCATACAGGATAACACACAGCAAATTACTGGGGAAAACTGCAATATTAGCGTAGAATATGACAGTATTCCTAAAGTGATGTGCAGAAGAACGACTAAGGCCCTCTCAAATGATAATGAACGCAAACGATGAAAAATTGGTGGTAGGAGTGAATAGATGACCCAGTGGCGACGTGAAATGTGATCATTTCTTTTAAACCTCGTTCATGTTCTCATTCATAAATGTGATGTGATTACTGTCATCAAAATGCTAATTAAGCAAAGACCTTGACAATCTTATTTACTTGTTAAATGTAGCGTCATTTTTACATTCCTGTATTCATTAATTAGTTTGTATGATGACTACTATAAGTCGTGACCACTCAGTGGATTATCATTCGAGAAAAAATAAGGACCCAATTACTTAACGACACAATTGCAATGCGAATAATAAATAATTTGATAAGACAAACAAAACAATAAAATAGTGTTTGCATTATCAATATATACAATTACTCAAAATTGTTCAGGATTAGTTATTCATCGTATAGCCATATGTTCATTTTAAATACTCTCTGATATCGCCGATTCATGAATAATAAATTTCCGTCGTATGCTTGAATCATCGATTATCATATTTGCTTTAAGGTCGGTTATCGTCGATCCGCCTGTTATCGTCGGATACTCGACGATATTTGACGATAAACTTTTATCGTCGACTGAACGACGGTTAAAACTGGAAACCGACCGTTAGCACACGATCGCCCAATGATAAAGTCTGACTGGGTTAGTACATAAACAATTCATGTTTGATTAGATAATTCAATGTTGACAGCTTATAAATCCATCGATGGATGCTTGAAAGTATTCTAATGCTCATAAGCACTAACCACTGCTCACAGGAAGAACGTACAATGCAGAGATTAGTGACCGTTATTTATGAACGTAGCCTTGAGAGGGTGAGTTCTATGTACAAACTGCTTTACAGCAGCCTGTAAAGACGAAAGAGACCGAAGGAAAATCAAACTTTTGGCAGTGATATGAGCAGTATACAAAGTGTCACTCAGATACCCAACAGAAATAAGTTCTATACCTGCCATCAATGAAGATTTTTATAATGTATGAAACAGGTGCTAAAAGAGAATAAGTGGAGATCTTTTGAGAGATATATACAAGCAACAGGACATTGAGTTATTGATAATTGGGATAAATCCAAAGTTATAACAACAAAGAATACATATTAGGAGCGAAATTTAACATAAAATGATGAAAATCAATTAGAAGTTTTCACGACGATTGCAAATGAAGCCAAAACATATAAAAATGTAAAATGGTAGTAAAAAAAATACTTGTGATATGAGGCATGATTGGTAGGGGAAAGACATTGATCAAAACGTAAAACCATTATGTTTATCAAATTCACAAAGAAGAAAATCGTTTAATATGATACTCCTACAGTAGGAACCCTACATAGAAGATACAAACCCAATAAAAATACACCGGTCATAATACAATATCCATTGAATTTCTCCACAAGCGTTTGAAGCCACATTTAAAAAACAAGACAAGCGAGAAATCCTTCTACACCCATATAAAACGATATCCAATATTTCCTAACGTGACGTAGAACCGATAAACACCACCAACCTTGTATCAAATAAAGTAAAGTAATCCAACCCAATCATCAATTTCAACGCCTAAACTACCAATAATTTCTCGCACTAAAGTCTACCAACGGCTAATCCCTACAATAAAAACACAAGACAAACAAACTAGGGGGCCTTATTCATACGAAACTACATCCGATTACCAACGTAAATAATCGAAACAAGACGAGGAACCAACGGACATAACCAACTCTTACAACAGATAAACTGGAATAATCCAACAATAATGCCCTGAAGTGGAAGAGCATATTTTTCACAAGTAAAACTAAAATAGGACCAAATTCAATATCAACACTTGAACCAACAAATAATTTTCATCCCTAAACAAATATATCAACAAATCCTATTAAAAATCGCATTCCCACAGGAAGCCCCTACAGAGAAAATACGAACCTAAAAATGATCCACTCATATTACAAAATAGCTGTTAAATTATCTAGAAATAAATAAACCTTCATAACAGCCTTCCATATTCATACGAAGTTTTGCAAAAAAACAACGTAATTAACCAAAAAGATTTGAAACTGATATTCATAACTTACAATTAAAATCTTGAATAAAATCCTAATCCTAAAAGAATATCCGACTAAATTGCACATACACTTGAGAAAAGCTTCTGTCATTATGAAAATAACCATTCAAATTCCTTTCCGACACATATACCGACATTACTATCCAAGAAATAAGAGAATAACCTTCCTTATCTATACATAAACCTATCTAATATCCAACAAAAGTAACCCTAAGATGTCCTGAAACCGATACACATTACTATCTCTTACAACAATTATTGTTTAGTAATCCTAAACTAATACTCTGTACTGGGTGACCAGTTTTCTCCTAAGCCAACCACAAAACAAAACCAACATCCAATTCAACACCGAAACCAACCAATAATTTCTAACACCTCTGTCTTCCAAAGGTTAAACGCAAAATAAAATCGAGAGATACGAGTTACTGTTCCGTATCCATCCAAAAACTCAACCAAAACCTAACGTAAATAACTTAACATAACATGAAACCGATATACTAAACGAACTCTTGCAAGAAATTTACCGAAACAGTCCTACTCTGCCCGAACCATTTTCCTGATTGACCATTCAAAATCCGGGTCAAATCCTACTACAACACATAAATTTTTAAATAATTTTTAACACTACACCAAATAACTTACAATTCTAATAAAACATTCATAATATGAAAACATCTATACTCAATTCTCTACCGTGACCTAACCTACATTTTAAAAAGACAGACATACGAGTATGACTTCTCTCACCCATACAAAAATACGACACAAATAAACTGAAGTAGTCATGTGAAAATCATAATCCGAATAAAATCACGAACCAACATAAAAAGCTTACATGGGATGAATATTTTTCTAAAACAAAACATACTGAAATATTTCGACGGAAAAATCTTATTCCTACAGTTAACTCTTCAGCACATATACAAAACTAACAAAATGTTCCTCATACAAATCTTATCCAATATAAAAAGTAAATAACCTACGAAGCGCGAAACCAATGTGTTGTTGCAAACTTATATGAAACAATTCTTCTGTAGCTTTAGCAGTCACCATCAATAATCGTAACGAGATGTAGGAGTTATATCCAATAATAAATGCTGTAATAAATAAACAAAAGAATTCCAAAAGCTAATTGTCTATATTGAAGATGTTTAACCTAGTACATCCTAATAGTCTTTTGATATTATGAGTAACTATTCAAATTTTTTACTAACGCCTAAAGCTACCAAAAATAATAAGGCTTCTAACAAAGGTTGAGATAATAACTCAGAGACAAAACACTAAACAATCTAATCTGATTACAAGATAAGATTAGACAACACCGCGCCGTAAGCTCAACTGAACACATACAACAATCCTACACCATATAATATATCCCTATAATACAGATACAGGTACAGACACTAGGCCGGAATCCCCCAGCAAGGGGGGTATACACTCGCATACACTCACACTCGCACATCTTAGCCTTTTTGCGCAGAAGGGTCCGGCCGGAAACCCCGCAACACACCCTTCGGGTCAGGACTGCGGTTTGAGGTCAGTGTCGGCAGCAGGGCCCGACAGTGTCACTGGTTTACCCCTGCCGCGTCATGATAAGCCGCCCCCCCGCCCACGACCATGCCGTCTCTCAACGATGTGCCTTGGGCGGGAATGCACATCAGGGCAGCGTCAAAACTCATCCGTTCTCCACTCACGCCTTTCCAGTGCACGCTCTCTCGCTACCTCCACACTCAGGTCTCTCCTTCGTAACGCCTGCTTCACACCATCTTTCCACCCAAACTTCGGTCTCCATCTAGGCCTACGTCCACTCGCCTCTGCCTTCCACACCCTTTTCACCAATCTCTCCTCATCCATCCTCCCCACGTGCCCGAACCATCTCTGAACACGCGAATCAACTCTGTCCTCTAACTTTTTCACCATCTCCGTTCTGATTCGAACCACGTCGTTAGTGAACCTGTCTCTCAGCAAGACTCCAGCCATGCTCCTCAAACATTTCGTCTCGAAAACATTCAACCTTCTTCTCTTCTTCTTTTCTGAAACTGGCTCAACTGCCAACTCCGCCCATTCGCTTCCAACAGCTTCAAGCCACGACCCAGCACACTCGCGTTCACCTCCCTGACCACTCCATCCATATAGAGATTGAACAGCCAAGGAGACATCACGCAGCATTGTCTCAGACCCACTTTCACCGTGAACCAATCACTCACCTCGCCAACATAGAAACTCTTCACCGCTTTTAACAGCTTTCCGCCCACTCCAATCAAACGCAATACTCTCCATAGCGCTTTCCTGTCAATCCTGTCGTATGCCTTTTCCAGATCCATGAAGGCCCAGAACCCATCCTTTCCCTTTGCAAGGTACTTCTCACCGACCTGTCTCACTGCAAAAAAGCCTGATCGGCACACCCTCTACCACTCCTGAAGCCACATTGTTCCTCTCCAATTGCGCAATCCGCACATTCTCTAATCCTGTTGATCAGCACTCTACCATACAGCTTACCGACCACACACAATAAACTGATACCTCTTGAGTTGCAGCATTCATTTTTATCTCCTTTGCCCCTATATAGCGGGACAATGCAGGCACTGCGCCACTCAATCGGTACCACGCCCGCCACAAAACAAATGTTCAGTAGCCTCACCACCATTTTTCAGGCACTCAGTCGCAACGTCATCCAAACCAGTGGCTTTCCTTGAATTCATCACCTCCACCGCCTCCTGCACCTCTTTCCTAGTAATGTCCGCAGCAAGTCTCTCCAAAAACTGGCACCCGCACCCCACGACCCACAGCAGCAATGTCAGCCTCTCTGTTCTCCTCGACATTCAACAATTCATCAAAATACTTGGCCCACCTTTTCCGTACACCACCATTTTCCGTCAACAACCGATCGTTCCTAACTTTCATCCTCAACCAATAACTATACAATTACTATAAATACAATATATTCATACAATAAAGCCAATCTCCAACTCTATTCGGAAAACTGATGATGTGAAGAGATAACGCCGACCGACAACCTCACTGGGCCGACCGGATCCCCTTCACCCCCCAACCACCAAAGTAGATGTTAGGTGGGTCTTTACTCCTGAGTTTTTGATAAAAATCAGTTACTCGTCGTTATTCCTCCCACTCATGTGGCTGGCGAAGACCTTGAAAGGGTGCCAGCAATTTGGAGGAAGTTTTGCTCACCAAGGTGTTTTCTGAATCATCACATCTAAAGATTGAGCATTTTGACCGATTTTATGCTGCCGAATAATTTTGCACTAGGCAACTATTGAGTCAAGTATCATTTTCAGATAGGTCTGAAAATGACTCTTGAACCCAGCGATTCTTCGTGTGTAAATTGGTCGATGAGGCTCAACAGCCCAGCATGAAATTAGTTGGCATAAATTTTGTACGTCATACTGGTAAATGATTTTTTTATCTACGATGACAACACCTTACTATTTGGTTTAATGTTATAGTCGATAACTGGGCAGTGTAGTGCAGAGAGGTTAAGAGTGTATATTCGGTACAATGTGCAATTTTTAATAAAATCGACAGGATAGTTGTACCGGTAAATGCAATATTCCATCAATATATTGAAAAATATGGACACTTATTTAGATTTTTACCTGAATTAATGCGCATGTTTTCATTGTCGGATGTCTAGACCGAAACTTCCCTTCCATGTATGCACATCAAGGGATGTTTTTCATTTAACAATCGGCTCATTAATAATTTAAATGTAGTCGATGTGCTAGAGTGCATCCGATGACTACTTTAAGCACATAAGAATTCATTGTCTCTACGTCTGAGAAGATATCGATAGAACTCACTGGCGTACCTTTCGGGCACACTTCCTTTCTATCGATCACGAAGCCCATAGCACGAGCTGCCTAGTGATGAGGCCAGCAATGCCATTTGTTCAAATGGTATGCAATATTTACATACCCCTTCATATTATTCGTCTTTGAACGCCTTCATTTGCAAGGGCATTCCTGAACTCCTTCATTGGTACTGCCTATTCCGGATGACACCAGAGCACTGTTCATTAAATAACCCCTACTACTGATCGGTCTTCTTGAGTGACATCCCCATTCACTTCTAGCTTAGTCCATCTTACCGCCCTCGTCTTCTCTGTCCATTTTTTTGTATCGCACCGTATTCCCCTCACCGTTGTGCATATCCCCTTCCGCCCATTACTCCCCTCTTTTCCATATTCCTTGTATTGCAGCGGATCTCTTTTACAGTCTTCCTTCCCAAGCGGAAGTTTCAGGTTGCGGCGGCGGAGATTATAAGTGGTGATGTGTGATAATTATTAACGAGCTCTGGTGATCCTAATTTAATAATCGCCTTTCGAAGTTAGATTCAAAGTAGCATACGTTGACAATGGCCTAATTTTTTCGCATATTGTTGGGCCAATAGGTACTCATCATCTCAGACAATAGCAAACTTTGAGTTGTCTAGCCAACATTAATTTTACAGTTTTTCAAACTCAGTTGTACCCAAGCACTGAATAATTTGAGTTATATTCTTAAGGTTCATGATTCTTAACTAAAATCATGGGCGATTATAGTTAAATCACCGCCATAAAAAAACAATAAGCTGATGAGGTGGAGTGGCAATGTCTTCACATCACAACCTAAGCTAACAATACAATAAAATTGCTCCACTAACAGAGCCTCAGTAGACACTAACCAGCTAGTGATTGGACCTTATATTTCTCTACAGATAATTTTTCTTACTAGAGATTGGGTAGCAACTCTCGCTTTAGTGAAGAGTTATACAAGATTTGTTTCCAATATTCACAGTGAGGGAAAACATTTAGAAAATATGTTGTCTTCGAATTTAATAATTCTATTGAAGTTCTTTAGAAATAAAAAACTGATATCATTCACACAATGGGTCAGTCATGCTGGAAATGCTGACATCTATTGGGGAGCTCAGCGTTCGCGCTAAAATTATTCCCGCACACGCGCACTATCGCCACTTCACTTCACCTCACTGTCATGGCCGGACACTGTCATAACCGCTAAAAATCTTTCATCCCACGTGCTTTCTACCTAACGATGATTCAGCCCACACGCATTTTCAACCACTTCAAAATCTGCCACTGTCATATCTGCCACTGTCATATCTGCCACTGTCATTTCAGCGAAACAGGCGTACCAACCTAACAGTTATCACTTTAATGAAACTTCAATAAAAAAATGCTAAAAAACGGCATTACGTACCCTACAAAAATACGTATGTTTGCCCCGC
>SDVV010032006.1:0-11479 GCA_016164225.1 Gammarus roeselii
AACATATGCAACTGTTTGACCTTCCAATTTGACCTGTGTGTCAGGAATGGATATTTTCTCCTTTAAAGGGTATATGAACTCCTTAGCAAATACAGAGGTAAAAAAGAAGACTGTGCCTGTCCCCATGTCAAAAATGAGTACGCCACCAGGGTATCGAACTCAGTTAAAAATGAAGCCGAAGTTGACGATGCCTGGATTACCGTCCAAGAAGGAATAACTAAATCCTCCATGGTCTGGGCTATTTACATGCTACCCAAACAATCAACCAGTAGCCGCTCAGCTACATAGAAACCTTTATCCAGACATCAGCTAATCTGAAGAAGAACATGTACGGCTTAGGAGACTGGAATGAAAATAAATTAAAATATAAGAAATTAGGCCCACCTATCAGAAGGCTGAAACTGGAGTAGCTCATTGAGACGCCAAATAGCATCACAAAAGACAGAAACTCATTGCCCGATTTGATAATAAAGAACAATCGTGACAGACCTCAAAGAACATAATCTTCTTGTCAGTGTATGTAAAGAAATCCAGAAACTTGTCATACCCACGTACAAAGCAAACTAAACCTACTCTTGAGATTCACTGACACAAGAATTATGGAACAGAGTGCCATTGCTTAACAACATGCGTAATACGGACGATGTTTTAGTGGACACGTTCACCGATAGATACAAAGAAATTATCGCGCCCTCCAGTCAGCCTGACGACTCTTGACCTCAATCGAGATTTTTTTCAAGAGTACTGAGAGATCAAGCAGACAAGAATAACAACGAAACAAATAACGAGGAGAACAAGATGAATTCTTGTTTTAAAATAGTTTACGATTGGTTTCCAAATCGATCATGGAATAGAGATGCACACCTTGCTGATATACATACATAGATACAGACACTAGGCCGAATTCTCCACTAAGGGGGATGACCGACGTCAAGACGCACCACATACTCCTCTAATACACTCACACGCAAACAAACTTTGACCTTAGGCACCGAAGGGTCCGGCTAGGAGAACCCGTAACACACATTTCGGGTCATGAGTGAGGCCAAAGATCAGTGTCAGCAGCAGGGCCCGACAGTGGTAACTGCTTCACTCTGATGCGGCATCGTAACCGGGCCTCACAACCATCCCGTTTATTAACGAAACGCCGCTAGAAAGCACATCAGGGCAGCGTCAAAACTCACCCATTTTCCACCCACGTCTATGCTTTGCTAGTTATCTTGCTACAACCACACTCACGTCTCTCCATGGCTTCTCGCCATCCGTCCACCCAAACTTTGGTCTACCTCTAGGCCTTTGTCTACTCACCTCCGCTTTCAGCATCTGCTCATTTATGTTCCATAATTCATCTTCACCATGTGCCCGAATGATCTCAGAACACTGTCCTCTAACTTTCTCACCATCCCCGTTCTAGTTCGGACTACGTCACTATTCATTCGATCTCAATAACACACCAACCATGCTCCTCAAACATTTTATCAAGAAACAATTCAACCTTCTTCTCTCTTCTGCTCTTGCCCCCCAAGTCTCAGTCCTGTAAAGCACAGTTGGGACAACTACCCCCTAATGCAACCCTCTCTTTGCTTTCAAACCCAACGTCCTTCAGTTCTTTACACTCTTCAGTTCAACCAACATTTTACACCTTCCTTTATTTCAATTACATCACAGTTTTCAACAGTCCATTCTTCTCAACATGAGAGCCCAGATGCTTATAACATAAAACTAACTGTAATAACTGAATTTTGGAGGAAGCTAATTCTGCTTGCATTGGCATTCCTCGACATCCCTCACTTCTTTACTTCTACCCACGTTAACTTGCAGATGCCTCTTCTCACACCTCTCATACAATCAAACCAAGTTACGACACTAACCTACACCACTTCTCCGAATCTGTCTCCAGCGCCGTATCATCCGCAAACAGTAACTGACACAACTGTCAACTCTGTTCATTTGCTCCCAACAACTCAAATCCTCGATCTTAGTCGGCATCGTGCCGATTTACCCATGATTGCTGGGCTCCTCTGGAAGCAGCTCAACCGTTGTCACCAGAAACCCTGAGTGAATATACAACACCTTGAAGGACTTGGTATGGAACCCTCGAAATATGCGGTTTGAATGCCTGGAATGTTTGAAATATTTCCATTATTATAGTGAAAAAGAGACTGAAAATGTCAACAATTTGTTTTAGTCTGTATATCGCAATAAAACACTATTGAATTGGATTGAGTTCGGTTGAGGTGAGTCGTCGAGCAATGTTGTTACACAGAATTGTAATCTCAACGAATCTTCGCTAACATTCGGTATGATAATACATGCACTTATGTCTACAACCTCAGAAATATCATCTAATTGTATCGGTTGTTTAGGAGGAAATACAATATGGATATGAATGAACAAAAGTGAGCATAACGCTTTGTGCGGATCAAGACGATGCAGTAAAAATAAGTGCGCGTTTTCGAGATGCATCGACTTATCAAAACAGCAGTGGCTTCCGTACACCCACGGAAAGTTGGTATACGCTCTGCCCCATGTTAATTTTTGTTGTATCTAGACTATGAATGTATTGTATACTCCCTCCAACAGTTGGTCCTGTGTCTTTGACGGCATTCTAAATGCACATATAGAAAGGAATTCACAAGGTTGTAATCTTTGTAGGTAAGTGTCCATCTCTTACAAGAAAACCTCCTAATAGAGGCCTGGCACGTACGGAGACGCATTTTGCTGCGCTTTTCTTCGAGGTATGTTCGAGCTGCACCAGCTTTTCAAAATAGCGTTTGTTTCATGTTCAGTGGGCAGCTCTGAATCATGCTAATTTTAGCTGTAACTAGACAATCAAACAGTTTTATGCACCCAACAGAAGTTGATCCATGGTCTTTGACGTCATTTCAATTGCACCAGTTAATTTCCAACATTTACTGACCATATCCACTAGATCAATTTACTGTTTCGTAAACTATGAAAATATTGTGCATCATGGTCGCATATAAATACTGATGATTCAATAGGGGCCTCAAAAAAACTTTAGAATGTTTAGCACTGCTTTGACAGTACACATAACCATTGTAACGAATAAACAAATTTATCATGGAATAACTTTTTTTCTTCATATTTTGTACTAGTTCGTTACAGTGGCCAACCAAGTTTATTTTTGAAGGAGTAGAAAACCCGCCCAATGAGAAGGGTGAGGGACATCCGTGACATTATCACTAAAATATTAACCGTTGTTTTATTACAAATTCCGTTGAAATTATGTCAACATCAGTCGATCATGCAATCAATGAACAAACAAATATAATAGGATTATTAATGGTCAAGGAGCTTGTGCGATTGTACTTCATATTACAAACATGCAGCCGGAATTTCTCAAGGGTCGAGAATTTTCCAATATGCATTGAAGTGTTTCAGTTAATATAAATTCCGTCCATGTATAGCTTCATTATACTAGCTTCCTTCATATTCGCGGACTCAAGTTCCCATTTTCCTAAGCTATGCTCGTGAATTATTAGATGATTTTTCAGCATAAAAGGAATTAAGTTCCAAACGGATTTTACTTATATTTTTGGGTGGCTGTTGGTGCCAGCATTTGCACCACCTACGCCATGAGACCATGAAACATGTTCAGAAGAGGTGGAATAGACCATACCGGGGGCCGGGTTGTAATGGGAGCTACTGAAACATTCAACTAATCAAATGAATAAGAAAAGAGGTTAAACTTGGTAGAAACTTATATTAAGAGTAGTTATTTTAGCCGATTAAGATAAATTCGACAGGTCATTTCGTCAACAATAGGCTACGGTAACTATGTGCAAATTATGCATACGGAGGGAGAATCGGTACAAGGTAATGAACTCAACCAGCCCTCAGACTCCGGATGCTTTGTCGAATTTGATATTTTTTATCACCCTGCTCCTAAGTCTGACCTTGAATGAGTGCTATGCTGACGTCAACTCACTTCTTAGAAATTAGTAGCCATAGGACACCTCTAGTGTGAAAAGGTTTCAATATCAACTACTTTCTCTGGAAACTCATAAAATTACCGAATAATTTCGTGTGAAATTTTACTGGAATGATGAGCGATCACTTAGTGTACTTTTTTGAAAGATATATTCAACAAATCTATTATTCGTTGATAATTTACAGACAATTTTTTTGATGTTTGCCCACCACCAGGTGAGGTATCAAGTGTATTCTTCTCATCTCAGATTAGTTCTTCTAACGGAACAGGTGCAGTGGCGCTGTTTTCGTAGCAGCGGCAATGAAGATTAGAAAAATGCACCAGATATTTTGTTAATGTCGAATTGCCTTCTCATGGGCTTAGAAGTGTACTAGCTCTAGTAGGTAAGAAAACGCTTATTTGCAATTTGAAAATTAGTCAAACTTATCATTTATGTTGTTTAAAGTTTCATCCGAGAACATTTTTGGAATGTCTAGTTTAGTCACTGGCACCAAAAATACAGTACCGAACGTACGTTGCAAACGTGCGGATGTGCGGTGTGGTGAGATGATGCAATTCTTTCTGTTTCGTTCATTGCCATGAAATGGCGTGTTGACAGACTTCTGCTACAAGAGTGTTATTGAAATACAAGGACTTGATACAAATTACATAATGAAATGGTTTACTTTTGATATTCAGTTGTAGCTGCGAATACGAAGTTATTTGGCACTACTAAACTACCCGTCCTTATTCATCGTTTGAGAGTTACCGTTCGTCGATATCGTTTAGAATGGGCTTGTAAGCCTCCTTCGAGTGAATAACAAAGCGTCTGAAGTCTCCTTTAGTTTTCCAGATTTTGTTCAAACGTGAAAACGGCGAAAAACAATCTTAATAATCTGTAAGTACAATTCTGGCTTGCTGTCACTAGTCTGACTAACTCGTGATCGTTTGGTGGACATCCGTTCAGGAGATAATGATCATCCTCGAATTTCTCAGATATAGGTCCATCCCACCCACACTGTCACCATCTTATCCTAGCACAACTTTCCAATTCTGACTAATCAGGAGTCTATTAGGTAGGTAGATGTTAAGGAGCGTATTTGTAGTACTATCAGAACCTTTCCTACCCAACTTTACCATCGATCAGGGCTTGTTGGGTTCTAACCTACGGATTATTCTGAAACACATTTCACACCCATGGTACATGCATACCTGTTCATTCTATGTACTTATTGTTACCCTTGCATTTACATAACCTTCTTATTACCCTGCCACACCAGTCTGTATTCCGTGTCCCAACCATCGTTCAAGATGAGCATTGATGATAGAGTTGTTGTCATCCTCACAGAGGTATTATACTTAGCAGTCATTCTTGTCTTGTGGTAAAACTGAAGTTTTTGTCCTCGTCCACAGCAGCCTCTGGTGTTGTCCATGTCCTGTAAGCAAACTATTTGTCGTTGTCTGTTTTTATTATAGGGCATAATAATGTGACTCACCACTTGTTCATTTATGTAGATCCGCTCTTAAGTTCACGTCCCACTACTGCCATATTCACAAATGCGCTATTTTCTCCTATTATATATCTTGGAAGTTAGGGCTTATAAAAATTCAAGGGGATTTGTATGTGGCCAATGAAAGCCTCAATTGATGGCCTGTGGGGAAATCTGTCTTGTTTGTCTCGTTTGAAATAATTAACTGTTACATCTCCAGCCTGGCAATCAGCTGATCTTTTGTTTACTCCTCTAATGTGAGAATAATGGCAGATAATGCTTTTCTAATGAGCTAAGGACTAGTTGAGATAAGGATTATTACCCAGAAACTATCTTTGAATGAGACAGTAAACAAAAGGAAAGCTGATCTCAGGGCTCAGCCAGAGCTGTAGCAGTTATTTATTTAAAACTATAAAAATAAGACAGATTTCACCATAGGACATCAATTGAGGCCTTCATTGACCAAATACAATTCCATCTGAAAAACATTCCACAATACAGACTAGAATTAATAGGCACAAATTGAATTCTTCCCGATGAATATGGCGGTACTTGAACATGACCTGAAAAATCTTGAGGACAGATTTGAATAAATTATGTCAGCTATTACGCCCTATAGAATGGAAGGTTTGTGGGGTAATTATGAATTTTAGGATCATTGAATCAAAGGTTGTGAAATTGTCTTGAAGGTGAACCTGCAAGCTCATTTCACTAAAGTTAAAAACATTTGTTGATGCAATCAAAGTTGTATCCCAAAATACACATGTGGGAGTTGGCAGCCAGACTCATTTCTAACAAAATTTCCGTCATCTCAGAACTCTCCACTCGCCAACAGATTTGGGCTCATCAGACTCGTCAAGCTTAAGATATCAAACTTGCCCTTTGTTTGTGAATAAATGATAAGAAAAGGCAATATTATGCAAATCTTCCAATAAAATGAATTGTAAGCTATGACAAAATGCCCACCAAAGCTGTTCAAGTGGCAAGGCTGTGGAGCCCGCCAAACCAACACCAATTCAGGGCACGTCAACCCAGGTCATGACCACTGGGACCAGGCTCACCTGGGCTATAGAAAAAAACTGGTCACCTCGTGCATGCTGCTCTCTGGCTGGCACCTGTTACTGGCTTTCCACCCCTGGGTATCTGTCAGGCTGTGCGGCAACACCACTTCAGGCTTCGCTGCCTAAAAATAGCCACCCAGACCTTTGGTGTCCTCTGGGTTCAATTCTGGGTTTGGCAAAAAGAGCAGAACATTGCTGGAATACAGGTCTCCACTTCAAAGCCACATCACACACATGGGCAGCACCCACTTGAGGACCTTGGAGAGTGGAGAATTCACCTTGGCGCTGTCCCTTTTCACCAACGAGACTGTTCCTGAACAGCGGAGGCTGTCCATAAGTGGGGTTAAATGCCAAGGATACTGAAGATGAACTTGCAAACAACGGGCCAAATGTTGTCCATTAGATGAATACCTGAACATCCCAGACCTCCAGCGCACCCCACCTCATCTCCAGTCAAGGTTGGGAACACAGAAGAGAGCCACGCTCACAGAATAGGGATGATAGGAAGTATTTTCATACCAAAGGGAACTAAAGTGTTACTGAAAACAGTAAATTTTCCAATGTTGCAAGGTCTTCCTTTAACACTTTAACAATTGCGTGAACACTGGTGTCCTCTTTGAAATTTTTAAATTAAGGAGAAGCAAAAGCTCTTTGTATTATAGCTACAAGTCAAAATTTTTGGGATGTGTTGCTGCTCTGTCTGTCTACAGTTTTGCACATGTTCAAACGGTTCTGGCAGTCATGTCCCTCACAATATCACATAAAGGCATTATTTATATTTTTTTCTACTAAATTAATATTCAGAAAGAAACATGGTTGTTAATAGTCTCACCTTTCTCACCTTCACTTATGCAGCCCCCACAGCCCTACCAACAGAGCAATGCAGGCATGGGAGGCAGTATACCTTAGCATGCCAGCAATCAAAAAGAACAACACAGCACAAAAACTGCAGCAGGACAGTGGTCAGAATGAGCTTGATTGGTCAAGGAAAAATAACACTGAAGTCAGCCAACAATTGAACTCAACTGGCAGAAATACAAACAAAAACTCAATATCAAATCTCCATTGGGTTCAGCTCAACTCATACAACACCTCCCACAACTCCTCAGCCAAGGCCCTCTTGAAGCTACTAAGGGAATCATACTGAACCACATAAGGGGGCAGTCTGTTCCAAATCTGCACACAGCAAGAATAATAAAATCTGCGTTTATAGTCTGTCTAACAGCACGAAACCACCAGCTTGAAAAAATGCCCATGTACTATTATTTGGAGCTCTCTCAAACAGAACAGACAAACCTGAATCCACAGAACAATGAAAAATCTTCCAACACTTCACTAGATCCAAACGCAACAACCTTCCATCCACAGAAAACAACTGCAAAGCTTTGAGCCGCTGACCGCCCAACCCTTCAATTTCCCTGGTCCACTGTTCTCTGCACAGACTTCAACAGTCTCAGATCCCTCAAATATCCCACATTCCACACACATGAGCAGTAGTCCAAGATGGGTCTTATATGAGTAACAAACAAGGACACCATGAAAATAGAACTACTATTGACAGTAAAGCGAAGCAGACTGGTCGCAAGTGTGTAAGCTTTACTCACTGTACTCCTCACATGGAGATGAAACTAAAGCCTTGAGTCAACAAGCATTCCTAAGTCCCTGCAGGAATTGACAGGCTTGAGTGCCACACCATTTAAATTTAAAGGAATTGCATCACCAAGCTGCTCCAATTCAAGACGACCCCCAGTAGAAACGCATATAGACACACTTGTTGATGTTCAATGAGAGATTCCATGACAGCAACACAGACTGAACCTAATTCAAGTCCCTCTGCAAAGAAGACACACCCAGGCAAACTGCTTGTACATTGCGTGGGAAACTCAAATAAAGTTTGAAGTTGTCAGCAAAAGCCTTCCACTTGCAAACCACACCTGCTGCAACATGGTTGACATATAGCAAAAACAAAAGGGCACCCAGCATGGACCCCTGGGGCACCCCACTTGTCACCGCC
Organism: Gammarus roeselii; assembly: GCA_016164225.1. NCBI lineage: Eukaryota > Metazoa > Arthropoda > Malacostraca > Amphipoda > Gammaridae > Gammarus > Gammarus roeselii. The sequence continues at coordinate 8,500 of SDVV010032006.1, forward strand.
CGAAATTTGCTCTCAACTCCCCCCACAGAAACGCACATTTGCCTCCCAATCAGAAAACTAGGAATCCAGTCCAACAACCCTCCTGGAATACCCACACATCTTAACTTGTCCAACAAAACTGAGTGATAGACATCAAACGCCTTTGAGAAATCCAGGAAAACCACATCAACGACTATCCCATTGGCCACCAGATCAGCAATCTTGCCATAAGTTAGCAAAAGTTAATCCTCTGTGCTCCTTCCCACCCTGAAACCAAATTGGCCATTAGACAAAATGCCAGAATCTTCCAAAAAAGACATCACCTGGGGACACACAATAACCTGTTCCAGCACCTTGCAACAAACAGAAGAGACTCACTGGATGATGATTGGGAGGGTTACTTCTTGAACCAGACTTGAATAAAGGAACAACACTGGCAAAACTCCCTGGCTTAATGACTTGACAGAAATCAATGACAATGACAATTGCCAAGAACATGACTTCAAAACACTAGGGTAAATACCATCTGGTCCAGGGGCAGAGGATGAGTCTAAACTTTCCAGAACCTGGGAAACCAAATACCTAGTCAGGCAAATCTCAACAAATTTTCCAGGAAAAAAAATGCTGTTGGGAATGGCCAACATGATCAGCATCCACAAGAACAGATGAAAAAGAATCCACAAGCAGCTGACTCATGTCTCTCTGACTGGCATCAATTTCCCCAGATGGTAGCTTCAGAGGACCTACAGAAAGCCAGCCTTTCTTCTTCTGATATAAGAATGAAACATCTCCCGTGGAGCAACGGAGAAGTTGTCTGCTAATTTTTGCTCATACAGACTCAGGCTTTGGCGCGAAAATTTTCTGTACTCAAAATTGAGCCTACTACATCCACAGGGACGCCAATACCTCCTCATGCTACCTACCACGCCTCCCCCTCAAAAGCTTGTATTGCGCCCAAGCCCAAGATCTACTGATCATCAGCTCTCTAGGAGGGCCTCGCTACCAGCTCAGCCGCATTCCAGAGTTTAGAGTGGGAACAAACCTGTCGACAAGTGAATAGACAATTGACTGAAACAAATCATAATTCTTCTCCACAGTGCCATTCAGGGACTCATAATGCCAGTCAACATTTGTTAAAACCTCTCTCATACTTTTGTAATCTCCACAAGACCACATAACCAACTTTAAACTCAGAAATCTGTAGGAATATTAAACTTGTAAACTCTTGGTGCAAGGTCATATTAACATGGTGATGTTTCTCAATCCTTAGCATTCATTGCCCTGCTATTGACAGAGGAGAGTTGGACTGCCTCCAGCTATTGGAATTTAAGAGGAGCGTCTAATCTTGTTGCCTGGGTGCCAAGTAGTCTTATACCAATTATTTTTAAAATATTCACACATTGCCTCCAATAACACCCAAAACCAATATCCAAATTTTTAACATTGAGAAGTGCATGTCTAGCTAGCTATATATTAAATTCCCAGAATAAAGTAGCTAGCTATACTCTAATCTTACAATCTGTTTTTATCTTCTCTTCTAACTGCTTCATAATACTATCTTCTCCATCATTTGAGCCAATAATATGACCAAAGGTGCTTATCCTTATGAACACGTTTTCCTAACGGTTGTGTTTAAATCAACATATTAGGGTTTTGCACGTTTGAATGCATTAGTGAAAAGTTTGGCCTAGGTTTCAATGGTAGTTATAGGTATATAATTAGATATCTTCCTTGGCTCTCTTTCCAGAGGGTATAACCTAATTTAATGATGCCGTTTTGTACATAGTATGAGCACGCCCAACACTTCAGCTTTGAAATTATAAAGGATAGCCTGGTCATGTATATTTTTACACGTGAAAGCCTGTGCCACAGTAACGCATTTCAACACTTTATTGAAAAACTAAACCATCCTACTTATTGTAGCTCAATTTGCTGCTTAGATTAGTCGAGAGTATATTATACCTTTAATAAAGAAATGAATTCATTCACTTTTGTGGTAAATTGAATAGTTATCTATCTACTGAATGTTTATACATATCAAACAGTTGGCATCGACCGGGTGACTCCCCGCATTTTTCGCATACTTTGAAATAAATTAAAAAGTACGCGGTCGAGAAACTTCGTATTTACGGTGATAATAGCTGCTATTATGATTATGTAGCACCGTAAGTTTCAACCTTCTATCGTCGACCATAGAAAAAGGTATATGCGAAAAACCGTGCGGCGAGCAACGGCCCCTAATCGGGGGTGATTCCCCGCACCGAACGGTGGTCCCCCCCCCCCGATATATCAGTAATTGAAACGCAAATCAAAAGTTTGAGGGTACCAATAGAAAGAGCATGCCTATATTAGGATATATCAGTTGCTTAACTTGAAATTTTCCCTAAAGTATTACGTCTAACAGGTCTTTTTTATGCTCATTCTGCTGCCATCATACTCGACTGTCGAAGGAATTATTTTTTCCAATTTCACCGCGGGAAATAAAGTTTTTCTTCAATAATTGCGATCTAACTTTACTGGAAGTCATTTCTCCACATCCTGAACTAATTATGACCCTAAAGTATCAGTAAATAAGTAAATATTATGAAGAAAATTGTTTTTCATAATACGATAAAAAAGTAAAAAAAATATTTCTTAAATTCTATAGCAAACTGATTGCATTAACATGAATACAAGTCATGCTAGGTAAGGTATTATTATCTTGATATGAAAATATGATGAAAAAGATCGTTCCTGGGCGTTAAACATAGAGTAACACTTAAGGCTAGACTTGTCATTATGTGTTATAAACATCGAGCCATTATAAAATTAGCTACGCATTTTGAAATTAGCTGTGGTGTCCTTATTGTGGGTCATTTACTTCCAGATGTCATTATATGTGAAAACAATTGCATTCAACTACTTTTAATTGAAGAAAAACAAAGATATTTATTACCAAAATAGGTGCGGGGAATCACCCCGATCGTTTTTTAATCTATGGTGATTTCCCGCAGTGGTATAT